>VNJS01013472.1:0-26770 GCA_008042575.1 Drosophila watanabei | reverse complement strand
GTAAAATCTAATTTTTCTCCACATTTACCGATTGTTTGTAAGGCAGCTATATGATATAGTCGTCCGATTCTTATGAAATGTAAAGCAAAATTCTGAATTAATATGGAACGTTTGAATCTTTAAGTAGAAGCAGTTATGCTAAAAATTGACAAAGTTATAATTTTTTTTTCTAGAAATTTACGGGTTGTTTGTATGGCAGCTATGTGATCTGGCCCTATCCGACTTATGTTAGAGTAAGAGTTTATAGAAGACTATCTACAAAGTTTCACTCAAATAGCTTCAAAACTGAGGGACTAGTTTGCGTAGAAACGGACAGACAGACGGACATGGCTAGATCGACTCGGCTGTTGATGCTGATCAAGAATATATACCTTATAGGGTCAGAAATGCTTCCTTCACTGCGTTGTAAACTTCAGGCTGAAATTATAATACCCTGCAAGGGTATAAAAATTACAGTGATTTCATGACTAATAATTTATATTTCCTTTGTAATTAGTTATTATTAATAGTTTATTAATAATAACTAATTACAAAGGAAATATTTTTCTAAATATAAGTTTGGTTTTTCATAGCCACGTATGCATTTCGCAGTGCTGCAACTGCAGAAGTAGACTAAATAAAATTTAAAGACCGGTCCTTCCAAGTGACTGGCTAAAAACTATTGCTAGGACAAGTTAAGCAAAATTGTAGAATATAATATAGAATACATTCACATACATACATATATATTTACCAATTGTTTTTTTTTTTATTAAACATATTCTTTAGCTTTATGTTAATTGGCCAAAGTTTTTAAGCACCATGACAGTACAACTTCTAAACACCTGAACATTCTTTTGCTTTCGTTACAGGTAAGTGACGCGCTGTGCCTATTCATTAAGAAACTGTAATTAGTCGCACAATGGCTTGTCTGCGGTTAAATGGATGTTATTGTTATGGCCCATTCTTGGGCTAAGTATATGCAAATTAAAAGGCAATTGAAAATTTATGACCCAAAGCTCCGTTAAATTTATAGCCGCAGGAACCTACGGTCCTGTTAGCTTTGCCCTCCTCGGGGTTGCTCTTTTTAGCGGAGAGTTTAATTAAAATACAATTGAAAATGGCTTAAGCACATGCGACTGAGGTGTACAATTAAAAGAATAGCCGAGCAAATGCTGCAAAAGAAAAGGGAGCAGGAGCAAGCCAAACAGTCCAAAACAGACTGAATCTTGGCATGCTTCGAATAAATAAAATATTCAATATACAAAAGTATTTATGGACTTCTACGTGCTTAGTGTCGGAACGTGTGTGTGTTTAGGAAATTAATTACTCGTGTGTCAAACAAAAAGATGGGGCTACACCGAAACAAACGCTAGAGTGATCATCGAAATGGCTTGAGTATCTCACGACTATTCCGATAAAACGGAAAGAAATACCCAATCGGCGTTCAAGCTGGGCCGTACCAACCAAAATAAAGATGTTAACTTTCATTGCTTGGCCGGCAATAGGTAAAGTCAAGCCAAAGCCAAGTAAAGCTATTGCAATTAACTTGTTTTTCAATCTGAAGGCTGCTGTTGTTTCGTCCTCAAGAGCCTCCTCCCAGCCCATGGTTTTCCAGGTGGCTTGGGCTTGCTTCTTACTTTGTGTTATTTGCCATTGTTTACCTTCACCGGGGAGATGGAGAAGGGGCCTGGGAATGGGAATGGGGAAAATCTACAAAAATAATTGCCACGGCAGGCAGCCATTTGCCATTTGGTGCCCTTTTAAGCTTCACTTAAATGAAATTGTAATGAAATAGAAATGAAAATGAAAATGTATTTCTATGGCTTGATGTTTTGCCCCCCATTTACGACGGTCTAACCCATCCCCCCTGTCATCCACTTCCGTAATTGCTGAGGATAAAAGTTGCATTTAGTTTTAATTCAATTAGTTTTGTTGTGTTTTCCACTCCAAGTTTTTTGGTCTTCACCCCGAGCCATGTAATGTACTTTGTCTAAGCTGCGCTGAGCAAGGAAAACAATGAAGATGAGAACGCTGGTTTAATAAAATGTTATTCAAATCAAAAGAATAAAAGGCAATAACTAATCATATAGAAGTTAAAATCTTTCCGAGCACGTTTTATATACATGTAGTCGGATTAAGTAAACGCTGTTTAACCAGTTGAAATACTTATATAATTCTGACTGTAATGTTATTGTACTTTAAATTGAAATAACTCGAAAACCTGCCATATGTATAACAAATTTGTTGAGACCGTTTTCGGGTTCAGCGCATTGAAGACCTTTGGAAAGGTGTATTTCTGCTATTGGTTCTCTATAATTTCAGTCAGAAGTTTGCAACGCAATGACGGAGGCATTTTCGACCCTATAAAGTATAAACTTTGCAAGTAGTCTTCTATATACTCTCACATGTATATATGTCTGAACGACATAGTAGCTGCCATACGATAACTTCACTGTTTTTTAACATATCTTGATCAACTTTCGGTTATAAGCTTTAAATATTTTTTCAGATTTTCAGATTTAATTTTATAAAAATCGGATCACTATATTATATAGCTGCCGTAGGAACAGTTTTCAACATTACCTATTTTACTTTGAGATACAAGTTTTTCATATTATTTAAAAATTTTGTTGTAAATTTCATTTCAATCGGACGACTACCTTATGGAAATAACTATATGTGCATTATTTAATCTCCTTATATTTCCTTAAAGTTAGTACTTTTTTTTTAGGTATGCATGTCAGTACTCTGATCTATTATGAACAGCTCGACCTTCAATGGTCTTTTTTTAATTTCATTCTTTTGACAGTTTCTTTAAAAAATGTGCAGCAACTCTAGATTTTCATAGGAAATAAGTATTTGTGCAGATTCTGATTTTTGCGCTTTTGAAATTTGGTAGGCAAAGAAATGTGACCAAACTTTGTTCTTTAATCAGCAAAACGTAAGTAAATTGGTTTTTAATTATTAGGCGAACAAATTTAGCGAAATAATGTTAATTCTACGGTAGAATGCCTCGTGGAACACCTTTGTCAGAAGAAGATTGTAGTATGATCAAAGGACTGGCCGAATCCGGCAAGACCATTACCTATATTGCCGAGAGACTAAATCGACATAGAAATACCATTGCAAACTTTCTCGAAAATCCGGAAAGCTATGAAAAAGTAAAGCGGACCGGCAGGCCCACTGAAATTGATATTCGTTGTAAGAGACAAATTTAAAGGTCAGCTAAAACTTGACATATTAACCAAATTAACCAAATTTTTAGCGAAAACTACATGGTTATATATGCTTCACGTGAAGGGTATACAAACTTCGGCGTGCCGAAGTTAGCTTCCTTTCTTGTTTTTAATTATTTATATACAAATCGTGTTATATTAGATATGAACAAATACATAAAAATCCGATTGTAAAGTCCCCGGATTTTTTACACACTTTTTGAATCTAGCTTTCTACCTTGCTCGAGCCTAACACCAGATGCTTAACAAACAAGCAACACATTATTTCATTTCAATCGATAATATTTCCATTGATTATGTGAAGCACCGAGGACTAAGGCTCGAGAGCACGGTTTCAATTCAGATTCCAGGGATCAAATGGGACAGCCTCTGCCATGTTAATTTCTGTGACTTGCCAACATTCGCAGTTATTAACTCACACTATGCTCTCTGCATGCGCCCCACACACGCGTGCCTGTGCCTTACCAACACAGATGCACATCATTAGCACGGCCATTGTTTTCGCACAACAATATGCTTATTATCTCCAATTTCCGGGCAAAATGCATAACAAATAAAAACAACAACATCGGCTGCCACAGCATCAGCGGGCCGAGGAGGAGAGCGTACGGGGATTGCGGAGTGAGAAAAGGAGACAGGCGATGGTTTATGGATAGTGGCAGTCGAAACGTAAAGTTTGCATTTCATGGAAAGCGCCTAACTTTCGGTACTTAAGCCTAAGCCTCCCCTAGTGGAAACTATCCAGAACCGTCGATGGGAGTGGCGCGGGGTTTAAGAGCCGGTAGAGCCAACAATAAGCGCGCTAATTGAGGATAATATGTGCGCATGCAATCCGGGTGGATCCTCCTACGCTGACATCCAACCGAGTTGGAAAGGACTCGGATTTTCTATTCCATATCCTCTGCCGCAAGTATGCATGCGCAGATTTACAGTATGTGTGTATGTGGTAGATTTGGGGCCACCCTAATCCGCCTTAATTAACTGCGAAGCGAAGGAATTCGTTTGATGTCAATGGAGCCACAAAAAAAATCTCATTAGCTTTGATATAAAAATAACGCAAATTAAGGAAATATTTGTTGAGAATAATGTACACACTTCTGAAGAGCTCGCGATTAAGCGTAGGAGAGAGAAACGCTTCTTCCTCTTTTGGGTTCCATTTAACTTTTCCATCATACGCTCTTTTTTTTCAATAAGTTAGTTCACCTTGTCATCAATATCCTATATCCACCGCTCATTGTCACCTCAAGTGACAGGCTCAGACTCAAACTGTTGTACAGATCATGTGACATTTTAATTGAAGCCCATGCGCAAATTGGCTTAAAAAAGATGGCCTGGGTAGGCCCTGTCAAAAAAAAAATAAAATAAAATAATAATAATAATAAAATGCGTCCTGGCCGGACTCTGTCCATTAATACGGCACGTAACATTTTTTCTCTTCCCAAGCGCTATTGTTATTGCGTGAACAACGTTGTCGTCTTACGACAGTTTATTTTTTAACATTTTGGCAGAGTTATCATTGCGGTCAGGACATAAATTATTAATAACCGAGGCCTCCTCTCCCTTTTTTCTTTCTTTGGGCCAGTTTCTCGTCACCATAATATTAGATAACACATAACTCGGACTGGGACTTTTTAGAAACTCTTTCGACAATTAGAAGCGCCTATAAAACCGATTTGTCTTTGCAACTTTCTGATCTTGTTCATATTTGTTATATGGGACTTAAAGAATAGGAGCAAATCTTAGCACTAGACAGATAAACTTGTCATGAAAGCAAACCACGTGTTTTAACTTCTTTAATTTATCTAAAAGAAAGGAAATATTGGAGTGCTAATAAACACCGAATTGTATTTTAAATCACGGACGCAAAAAGCACTCCCATAAAAGCAGCCGTAATAGCTTCTTATAGGGTTGGTTTTTGAGATCAACTGATTTTGATCGAGCGGAAAAGCTTTTGACTTACATATGTTAGCCCTCACATTGATGAGGCGTTAATAAATTTTCTAAGAGAAGTTCGAGGATTCCGTAAACCTCATTTTTGTGTCCTTGCAGGGTATTATTAGCTGCCGTACAAACAATACATAAATTTTTAGAAAAAAATGATAACTTCACTGTTTTTAAACAAATCTTAATTAACTCTCGGTTATGAGCTTTATATTTTATTTTAGAATTTCAAATTTAATTTTATAAAAATCGGCTATACCATATAGCTGCCATTCAAACGATCGGTAAATGTGGAGGAAAATTACATTTTTATTAATTTTACACGTAAAAAGTGTATAAAAAAGTTAAAACTGTAAAAATAATACAAAAATTAATTTTCATATTATATTAGATAAGGATGGATTATAAGTGATCCAATTGCAACCTGCAAGCTTATACAAACTTCGGCGTGCCAAAGTTAACTTTCTTTCTAGTTCAACAATTCAATTCAATTCTTCAATTATTTTCAGGCATGAGCATTTTGTAACATTTCAGAATTTTTGTTTTAGTTTTATGAAAATCGGATGTCTATATCACATAGAAAAGATCTGGAAATTAATAGAAACAAAATAATTACTTCACCGTTTATAAAAATATTTTTATTTACTCTGGGATATCAGCATTTTGTAATATTTCAGAATTTTGGTTGTAATTTTATGAAAATATAACTGTCAATATATAGCTGTGTTGTTACGACTGGTAAATGCAAAGGAAAGTGAAAAACTATACCTACATAATTAATATTATATTAGATATGAATAATTTATTAATGGTTCAATTGCAATCTGCAAGGGTATACAAACTTCGAAGTAAAGCTTAATTTCTTATTGTCTTTGCATATCGCCGGCGTATTTTTGTCGTTGCATTTCGTATTGGACATTAATTTCTGGTGGTTTTGCTTTATTAACTTGAAAATAAAGCGGGGGACTCAGCGACGACAAAGCATTCCCAATATTCCCACTTTAACTTCCCCCAAATTTAAGTCGATTAGGCTCCGGAGAGACATTACGCGAAATATATCAGACGCACTACCAGAAAACCCAGCCACCGGCAAAGAAATAATTATTGATATGATTAAGGCAGGTGTATGGCCAGGGGAAGGATGAGTACCGTAAAGTCGAGTCATGGCACTCCAGGCTGCACTTATCGTAAGGTAAATAAGCCACTTGTACCTCAAGTAGAGCCCAGGCCAGACTACTTCCGAAAGCGAAGCTTCGGCCTGTGAGCATGGGCTGCTCATGTATTTTTAATATACCACCGACCCAAGTGTCTTGTTCAAGAGCCACTAGAGGAGAGGCAGAGACGGAGATGCTCGAACATATCCTCTTTCCCCTTTCAGCCAAATTTTATCGGCCTTAAAGCGCTCGCAACGAATCGGAGATGAAACCTTCGGCGCATTGTTCTTCTTGGCATTGGCTGCGCCCACGGGACCTATAACCATAAACGCCTCATCTTGTGGGGTCTGTTCTGGGGCTCTGTCCTGCGTCGACGTTCAGCTGAGCAAAATTGGTGCATTTAACGGCTTATCGAATCGGCCTTAAGATCTGGTTGGGATAACTGGAAGGTGTCCTGTGACTGGTTCAGGTCGCCTAAATGGCCGAATGCGCAGCAGTCCCAGCCAAATGACAGCTCCCACTTCCTTTCTTCCACATCTAACCACTTTTTTCCATTTCGGCAAAAATATCAAAATGATTCAGGACTTGGCCCGACTCCAAGACCCGAAACTGCCGCGGTTCTAGCCCACCTTGACATTTGGCTTTGGCTCCTCAACTCGGCTCGGTAACAATTGCAATAGCTGCAACGACTGCCAGCAACAGCTAACAAAAAATTAAAACCAACGATAATATGGCAGTTGATGAAGGCAATCATCGAGGTAATGATGATGGAGATAATGCAGTTCGCAGCAAAAGCAAGCAACGGCGACGCTGCCAATTGAAAAGTCTGCTCCTGTCTATTTTTCTTCCCTTCTTTCTTACTCTTTTTTTTTCTATCCAGCTCTGCTTTGTTGGGGCAAAATCTCAATTATGAAAGAAACGTTTATGCGAAAATTGCTGGTTAATTGCGCTCCGAAAGCACAGACGTCCCCATCTCCCCCTCATGGGCCATTAGGAAATTGAAGTGGCCCGAGGAGTTTAGCTCAATTAAATTACTTGTGATTTAAATTTTAATTGTAGACGATGCAAAAATGTCCCACGGCTATCACTGTCAGTTTTCCTAATTTTTCTTTTTCGGGGAGCTCTGGCACAATTTGCATAATAAGCATTGAAAATGTTGGAACTGCCAATGTGCGATGGATGCGGGAGGGTGAAAATGTTATCCAAAAATATTTCTTATAGCGACACATGCGGGGAGACAGGCTTCCGCAGCAGTCTGGCTCGGCTAAGGAAAGTCCTTCGATTATGGCAGACTGGCTGATTCCCCGTGTACAGGCTGCCTTCATTTTCCGGCGGACTGAGCATCGGGGCGGAGCGGGAAGTGCAGCGGAAGGGGCTGTCGGGCGGTGGCAAGGCTGCGCCTGAGTGGAGTTGCCACTGACAACAAGTGGCTGGAAGCAGGAGCAAATTCATTATAATTTATAATAAGCAACAACGATGACAAGGACGACAGCATCGGCAAAAAATATACACGAATACGCCAACGCTCACATGGGCACACACAGCAGCCGTAACAGCAGCAGCAACAACAACAGCTGGGATATAACCAATAATGAAGCTCATCATTATCCTGTGCACAAATCCAATTTGATTATGTTAATACACGTGGAAAAGGAAAATGCTTTTGCAATTGCAATTGCCATTGGCGCAGTTCCCTGTCCAACCCGCCCCGTTCTTTGTAACCAGACGGAGTTCGCTCAACATGAGGTGCTCTTCAAATTGGCGACTTTGATTGAAGTTAGCCGAGCAACAGCCAATCGAAAATTGCGTCACTCGATCCCAACGGAAAAATACAATGTTTAAATAAATTCATGAGCCGGAGCCCCTCTGAGAGCAGGACTGCGTTGAGCTGACTCCCGACCCGACCTCGTGCAACGTACGTAAGTGCCTCCATTTCTGGATTTTCTGGATTCGGCCAACGTACCGTTCGGATGCACCGACCGCATTCTAATTAAACGCCCTGACTTTGGGGCCTAGACACATCGCAGGATGTGTGACCAATGTGACAGAGCCTTAAATGTCACGCCTACGCCAGACAGACAAAAGCTGCAGACTGCAGCTGAATGCACTCCCTGCCATTGTGTGCGTGATGGCAAGGCTTATGTAACCACGAGGGTCTCCGTCGGCCGGTTCCCTGCAACCCAGAGCCTTCTCCGGTCCCTTGCTATTGCGTAAATAAATTATATTTACGCAAATTCGCACTCCGAAAGCGTGGGACGTCGCAACTGGACATGGCTCATTGCGAAGGGGCGGAGCAACGAGGGCCGAGTGGCACAATGACGACGACTGCGAGTGACATGATAACATTTTGGCCTAAAATTGGCAACTACAAAGAGCCCAGCTCAGACAATGGAATGGCGGGAGTTGGTGGGCCTCGAGGCCGGGCGGAAGTGGCCTTCATTGTTAGCGCCCGTAATTGGGTAGCAACAATTTATGCGTCGGCGGGCCTGGAGGCTGGAAATGTGAGGCTCTAACATGAATTACAATTCTGTTTTTCACATGTGACTCACAAGTGGAGAGACGATCTATTTTTGCTTGCCATTTATTTCTTTTATTTCATGATTTCATTGCCCAATGCATTTGGTTACTTTTTGTTGCTTTAACCCTTTTTTATACTCTTGCAAGGTATTATATTTTCAGTCAGAAGTTTGTAACGCAGTGAAGGAGTCATCTCCGACCCTATAAAGTATATATATTTTCTTGATCAGCATCACTAGCCGAGTCGACCTAGCCATGTCCGTCTGTCCGATTATACGCAAACTAACCTTCCAGTTTAAAAGGTATCTGAATGAAACTGTGCAGATAGTCTTTAACATGCTCTCCCTACTGTATAAGTCGGAACGAGCCGTATCGGGCAACTTTATCATAAAGCTGTCATAGAAACACTTCAAACATTTTACGAAAAAAAATTTATAACTTCACAATTTTCTCTTCTGGGATTTATGCTTTTTAGATTACTTAATTGATTGTGCATTTAATTAAAAAAAAAAAGGACTTATACACATTGCCGATCTTTCATATGACAGTTTTGCGATATAAACGTCCGATCTTTATGAAATTAAACATGAAATTTTGAAATAATATATAATTGAAAACTGACATATTAAAAACTGTGTTCCCGATCGTTCCTGTGGAAAATTGCGTATTTCCACAGGCCGATAATTTATAAAAAAACTTAGGACCGGAAAACAGTTTTCACTCGATCTTAAATCAAAATAAGAAACAAGTCTTTTTTGATGTCAGAGACAAATTCAGCGCATCGAAAAACTTTGAAAAGTAGTTTCCGGTTCTTAGTTCTGAAATGCTGTTGACCTTTGTTAAATATTATATTTGTTTACTAATTTTAAGCACATAATTAAACATATTTATTTATTTATTTTACATTACATTAACGGCTATATTGAACAAATTATTAAATACAATAACATTCAGTATTTTTATACCCTGGCAGGGTATTATACTTTTACACTTTATAGAGTGAACCCAAAAATGTAACTTAAATAAAACACAACGCACAAATAAAGTCGAATTTAATTATTCGTATAAGCCAAAAATAAAACTATATGTTTTAATGGTATTTTATTCCTGTTGGTTTGGAAGCGGAAATATTATCAACGTTAAAATAATAGTGTTAATTTTAAACAAATATATAAAGACGAAAAAACAACAATTCGACTGTCTATTGAATGATGTATTATAGAAAAATTTTGCAAATCTGAACTGCCTGGATTTAGCTACTGTTTGCGTTGTTTTTGAGTGAATTTTCCTTGTGACAAAATTTCATTTAATCGGTTCTTTGGCGCCAAGCTGCAGTTTATAACGGCAGAAGGGAAGATGCAGGATGCAGGATGCTGGGTAGTAAGAGGGCGGAATGGGAGGCAAAGACAGCAATTGGAATAATAATGAATGTCTTCATTATCATAGCCTTTGTTGTTCTTATTGCTCACGCTTGTGCTTTTGGCTTTGTTTACCGCTTTCGGTGGCCTCGCTGGCTGCTTCGTCCTGTTTGCACTGGCTTCGGAGAGCAGTGGGGGAGTGTGTGGTGCGAGGCCGCCGGAGTTCCGGTCAATGTGTGTCTGTTAGAGTCCGCCTCCGTGGCGCCTGCCAAAGCTACTGCACCGACAGAAAATTATGTAATATCCAGCGCTTAATAATAGAGTTGAGAAACACTTAAGGTCTGAGCTCCCAACTATTTGAGATCTCCCAATGCCGTTCCCGTCGAATGTGCTGGGCTTGCCCGTTTACTGGAAAGCCGCATGAGCCCCCGGAGGATGCAGCTAGCTTCCCTCTTTAACCTCAGCTGCGGCCAATGCATTTAATTATAATTCTGCGTGCTCGTGTGCCAGGGCGTGTTGCTTTAGTGGCATTTAATATATGCATGCGATGCATCACAATAACACCAACACCAACTGCAACTGCAACTGAGGTCGGGCTTTCAAAACAACGCGAAAGGCGAAAGCGGATGCAGCAAAAACGGATGTTTGGGTGTTGCACATTGTTGTCCGTGGCAGCGGTGAGACCCGTGAGTGTGTTTGTGCGGTGTGTGTGTGCGTGCGGGCGCTTAGTTTCCTTCAGCATTGTGGGGAGAATTGCTTACTAGGTGTTAAATTTATGCATTTCGGATGGATGACAATACAACAATGTAAATGGCGGATAGACGAATGCGCAGGCCACCATATGAGTGGGTATACGTTAACGTTGCCATTTAAAGAATTTAATAAGCAGACAGAGATACATGGAGGGCGAGAGCGTGCGAGATTTCGGTACGTGTGCTTTCAATCATCAAAGAGATAAAAAGCAAAGGACGCCGGCGTCTGCCAAATTGCAAATAAATTGCAGAAATTGAATCAAATACGCATGCAATTGCAAACAAATAGAGCGGCGGCAAAGGAGGACGGTAGTCCGAGGGGAGTGGCACTGGAGGAGATGGGAGCGAGCTAGCTGCTAGACAAACATGCCGAGACTCTCGGCCGTCCTGCCTGCCAGGGTATTTGTTGCAAAAAAGCAATTTTATGCTTGCAAAGGCATGAAAAGCCTTTGTTCGTGTCTATTTCACGTTGGTTTGGCGTCTGCGGCGGCGACTCGCATCCTCTGCCCACTTCGTCTTGTACTGAGTGCTTCTGACTGTTGCATATGTTGCGCATACGCCACGTAGCCGCAGCGAAAGCGGAGACAACTCGTCCGCTGCTCCGGACTTGGAAATACCCAATTGCAGAATTTTATGAAATTCAATTGAAAGCAATTCACCTAAATTATGTCAAATCACTGTACGAAACGATAATGTAAATCGTTTCATCGACTTGTCTTTTTATACAATTAGGCGCTGCCTCCTTGGTTTTTTCTTGCACGAATAATCCTTTCCGTAAAACCTATATTTTTGAGCACACCCCGTCTAATACAGGATACTCTCGTAAAAAGGCTGTTCAAGTTAAGTTAGCAGGCGGGAAATGAATTATTTATGAAGTGGTTGCTTGCTTTGGTTGCTCGCCTCCAACCAAGCCAGAGCTGGTGATACTCCCTGCTGTTGTTGTTGAGCATTCAACACTCAACACTCGACTCAACTCGACTCGACTCGACTAGCCTCGGCTCGGCTTGCCACGCAACTCATTCCCCAGCACCATTGGGCCTTTGTTACAGGAGCGCCCATGCTTTGGGCTGGTGCAGTTTGAAGTGTTTTTTACTTTATCAATTGGTTGCTTTGCACTTATTTGCTATTTGTTCCTGCACACACTCAGACTCATTCCCACGCACACAAACATACGCTGCATTTCCGCTTCCGTTGTGTTAGACGAGCCTCATTCTCCCTCGTCCTCTGCGCTTTATTGGCAACTGTTGCGCTCTTGGGGAACTTATTTATTTTATTTGCCCTGCCCACAGACCGCCACTGCCGTCGTTTGCGAAAAATCAAAGAGGAAATTGAATTCGTTGTGAAAATGTATGTCTTCAAATGGAAATGTTGTTTGCCGTTGCTGCCGTCAATTTCCTGGACCTTGGTTGCTCATATTTTTCTTTGGCCCTTAGCCCCACGCCCCTGATTAGTTGGATTAGTCCGGCCCGTCTTGGTTCTGCCAGGACTCCAGGGGATCAAGATAGAAGAGAAGCCCGATGTAAAAGTCGCCAACAATTTTTCATGCCAGCGAACAGAGGCATCTTTCTGGCGTCCCCTTTAAGTTGACAGCTTGATGTTGGCATCGTATTGCTGTAAAATGGATGCATGCAAAGCAGCGGGTGCAAGGCAGGACACACATCGGGGTCCAGGGGCCAGACCAGCAGGGGGAGTTTAATGGCTTGTGCCTTGTAGAATGTCATGCGATAGTATGTTATCGATAAGCGGCTTTAGGCAGCTGTGAAGGGCTTAAGACGCAAAAGAGTGGCATTCCCTGAAACAGCAAAAAGCGGCAGAGCTCTATGGCTAAAAAGTAGGACCTTTTTGGCATATATTTTATTTTTGTATGTTAAATATTATTATACAGTTTTCTGATTCTCATTATTTTAGCTAAAACGATTTTCCTCGATTACATTTCTATTGCTTGGATTGAATGGTGCTAGACGATTTCTTTGTAATTTCCTTATCGAAAATTGGCTGTTTACTATTATAAAATACAATATTTTTAAGTTACGAAAAGGATTAAAGTAAATTAACAACCTAAACGTTGTGCATTAGATCTATAGAACGTTGTCCCAATCAGAATCATTTGTGAATAACTACAAGTATGTACACACTGTTTTTGTTTAATTTTTTAATCCAATCCCAGTTACTACTTTGGACCTTGATAAAATTACGCTTGTCAACAATTTGTCATTTCATTTCTTTACCACATACAGGTTTTTTTGTTGCTGCCATTTTGTTAAACTTTTTTGAAAACTTAATTAAGCTAAATTAAATTTCATAGCGTTTACGCAACAAAACTACACAACAAAAAATTAATCGAGTCGACCAACTCTTGCCATATTAAATTAAATTAACGAGGGGCGGGATGGCGGAGTGGGAGTATATATTAAATTACTTATTTATCATTTTGCTGCAATTTGTAAAATTCACTCATTAATTTAATTAAAACCAATTAAATGAAATTGTCACTGTCATTTCGGGCATCGATTTTCATCGCTGGCTTTTGCCGAATGCGGTTTTTCGGTTGCCTTTCTGCACGCTCGCCTGACTCCCCGGCACTCCGCTTCGTTGTTGGTTTGTGTGATTAAACATGAAGCCAAAGGGACGGACCAGCGTCGGACAGCTGGACACACCGTTAGACCGGGACAGACGCCTTGACAATTACATATTTCACATTGTACAAATTGCAGGCGACTGTTGGTCGGTTCGATGGTTGCGGTAATTTAATAACTTTACCGTTTAATGAAGCGACATCAGCGACAAACAAGAGTAAACAGCTGATGTCGAGAGACACTCGTCCTGGGACTGCCGCTGTCAAGGTATTTGGTTCATTATTTATGACGCTGCATTTGCAAAGTATTTAAATAAAATTGAATTAAACATACGTACGACTGGCTGAAGCACAGGCGGCACCATGGCGCGCATTAAGGATACGCCGCGTGCCCCGTGCAATTCACACTCGATTTAAGTTTATTACGAATGTAAGCGAGTACAAACAATGCCCCGAGTGCAGACTTCGTTTGCATTTTGATTGCAGCGGCAAGCGAAACGTGAAACTTGCTGCATAATTTAATTTCGCATGAAACGGCAAAAATGGGAAACATATCAAGAAGGGAAGCAAGCAAAAAAGGTTTTGTCTTGCATATAAACTTATTATTTTTACAACTCACGCTCAGAAAATAATTCTGATAACCAGGTATAAACGCCCAGCACTACGCTAACATAGGCAAGCAACTGAAACACATATTATTCTTTTGGTCAACAGTTTGTAATGCAAAAAAGAAAACATTCTATGCATGTTTTCTTTTTTTTTTGTTTGTTTTGTTTTCATAAAGTATCGTAAATTGGTCTAATTCGTTTTTTGAAATTTCATCAAAGTCAAATGAAGTATTGATAGACTATTTTCCTAATTCCCCTTTTCCGGGCATGGTATGCATATAATGGCTTCACCAAAGCTGAATTTCTTCATCGTTAAACCGGGAGAGCGCACATTCTGTTTTGTTTTTTTTTTTTCTTTTTAACTACAGTATTTTCAAAAACTCTTCAATAAAAAAATGCATAACAGTCATACATTTGAAAAGTTTGTAAGCGACAAAAATAGCGCCCTTTTCTCAAATATTTAAGAATATATCGCTCTTCCAAGTGTGAGTATATTGCAGTACCATTCATCAGTAATCCATCGAAAAACTTCAATATTCTCGATAAATCATCGATGATCTTCTATACAAATAACTACGAATATATTATTGGCATGGCCTGGATTGTCATCAGTGACAAATTGATCAACGACCCATAACATTTTATTGGCCAACAATTTATCATTCATCAACTTTTCAATGATCCAATTTCATTGACTTTTCATCAATGACTGATATAAATATTTTTGTTTTTTGTTACTTCTTCGCTGATATATTTTTTTGCCGCCACTGTAATTTAAAATTTTCTTTATTGCGGTCAAACGAACTCTCACCTGATAATTCGAAGTTGTTATTTCCTCCACTTTTGGCTTCAGTTATTGTTTCTAAATCAAAATATCTATCTATGTTGGCCCGGTTGGTTTTTATACCCTTGCAGGGTATTATAATTTCAGTCAGAAGTTTGCAACGCAGTGAAGGAGTCATCTCCGACCCTATAAATTATATATATTCTTGATCAGCATCAACAGCCGAGTCGATCTAGCCGTGTCCGTCTGTCCGTCTGTCTGTCTGTCTGTCTGTCTGTCTGTCTGTCTGTCTGTCTGTCTGTCTGTCCGTTTCTACGCAAACTAGTCCCTCAGTTTTAAAGCTATCTGAATGAAACTTTGTAGATAGTCTTCTATATACTCTCACTCGTACATAAGTCGGAACGAGCCGGATCGGACGACTATATCATATAGCTGTCATACAACCGATCCGTAAATTTGTTGAAAAAAATCATAACTTTACTGTTTTTAACATATCTTGATCAACTCTCGGTTATGAGCTTTTTATATTGTTTCTGATTTTTAGATTTAATTTTATAAAAATCGGACTACTATATCATATAGCTGCCAAAGACACCGTCGGGAAAGTTTTAGAAAAAAAATTATAACTTTGTTAATTTTCAACATGATTTCTTCTACTTTGAGATGCAAGTATTTCATATTTTTTCAGAATTTTGTTGTAAATTTCATAAGAATCGGACGAATATATCGTATAGCTGCCATACAAACAATCGGTAAATGTGGAGAGAAATTACATTTTACTTTACATGTAAAAATGTAAAAAATGTAAAAAATGTAAAAAAATGTAAAACTAAAAATTGTATGAATATGAAAGTAATTCATATTATATTATATTGGGATAGATTATAATTAATACATATGGAATCTGCAAGGGTATACCAACTTCGGCGCGCCGAAGTTAGCTTCCTTTCTTGTTATTGAACTGTAATTAATTTTTTTGATGAGACCAAATTAGAGAGTGAGACACGATTAACTGAGTGGAATGAGTCGGCACATGTTGATGAAACGTTGATGGAATTGGCTCATTATTGACATGCATACATCTAAATTTGATTGTTTTTTTTTTTTAGGGTTTTAATCTAACGTATAAAATTATTGTTAAAATATTTAATTTAAAGCAACACACCATCTGTTCCTTTAAACATAAGTCTGTTGGATGTCAGGACTGCAAAGGAGTACGCTCATGGAAAAGATCTCCAGACCAGTACGGTTCTGAGAAGGATTAGAGAGGAAGGATAGCTTTATTTGTTTGGTTACCCCCCAAGAATGGGTTATGCATGCATTTTTTATTACGCTGACAGAACATAAAAGGAAAATATACATAAAAGTCGGGAAAGGTGTTTAGTGATGCCTTCCGCCCGGCTGCCTGCTTGTGGAGTTCCCTGATCTAAGGAGTGGAGTTCAGTCAACGCTAGGACAGGCTTCTGACTCCTCGTGGAGCACTTTTCGCTTTTAGCATACACACACCCACACCCACTCGCTACGACACTGAAAATGGCCGCATCAGTTGCACACTTCCGCAATCGGAAGTTGTATATGTTATTAGCCGAGCGAGGAGCCAAGTTTGCCCAGTGACAGCTGGACAGACGGAAGCGTCAAGCTCAAATTATGGAATGAGGAGGGGATAGCGCGAGTGTGTGCGCCTCGGAGATCAAAAGTAGAAGTCCTTGGCTTGACGCTTTTGTCAAGCTTCTGGTGCCGCCGCCCGCCCTGCCTGCTATAAAATTAATATCCGGTGTAAATAAAAAATAAATTTTGGTCCTCCCCTAGCTTGGCTCCCCTTGCTTTTAAACAAGCATCAGCAAACTTCCGTTGGCGGAGATGCTCGGCTCGCACTTTCGGAGTACATTTGTTTGTCTTAAGCCGGAAATTGAAAAAAATGCACAAATTCTGTGTTGTTCTTCGCTGCTTTGCCAGAAAGTTTTCGGCTTCAACTTTGCATTTTTCTCTGGATGAAAACTCTCTGCATCCTTCTGCTATATATTTATAAAACCACTTTATTGTATTTTTCAATTACCTTTAAAAATTGACAACAAAAGACCATCGTGGGAGCTGGCGGGGATAGGGCGCCGAGAGTAATAAAAATGAAAGGACGGCGAATGCAAATTACAAGGAATATTTAATTACGAAAAATTCGCATAATTATGTGGACTGGCCAATGTGTCGTGTCTGTCTCTGCGTACTACACGGGCGCATAAATAAAGCGACGTTGCGGCTACTGGCGCTCTTCCTCCTTCATTCTTGCTGCTTTCTGTGCGCCCGACGTCATCGTTAATAAAAATGAGAAGCAGAATAAATGGCTGAAGGCGGGAGAATGAATATGACCCAAGGCCAAAATCGGGAATCGCAGCTTTTTCAGCTCAAGAGTACTTACCGTACGAGTGGTCCTTAAAAAGATGCAGGTCTTGACCCTTTCAAAGTCCACACGTAAAATGTATTAATATTATTATTAATATTCAATTTTAATAAATGAGTCATTTTGGATCCTAATGATCCAGTTAATATACCTGAATCTACTTCCTATTGGAGTTGTCCAAAGGGTCGTATGCGTAATATTTTATGAAGTTCGATTGCTTGGCTCGGACTGTTGCGGTCTGTTCTGAGAGCTGAAACTCATTATGATAATTTTGCGGTGCGGATGAAACACTTCGGACTGGCAATTAAAAATCTGCCATTATGCAGACATGTTACAATCTCATTCGCTTGCAGTTTCTTTTCGATTTTTATGCAATTTTAATTTGCGTACACATTGTCATATAGCCGGCACGAGACGAAGAAGCCAAGAGGAGCATTTTCAACGAAAAAAAGGAAAATTATTTAAAAATTTAATTAAAGCAGCTGCAGGAACCACAACAACGATGAGGAGAACAACAATCACGCTGTTGACGAGACGTAAACAACGTTGATGTTGACGTCGACTCTATTAAAATTTTCGCCTGATCAACAAGACAACGCCGACTTCAGAAAGCCGTGTACCGCACCTCTGCGCCCTCCGTTGTTATTGTTACTTGTGGAGTCTGCCAGCGACGCCATTTCGTTGTTTGTTTGCTTCACCTTGTGAGTGTACTCCATTGTGTGCACAGGGTCACGGGACTGCGCGGAAATGGCAGAGGGAGACATAGCAAATAATTATGAAATCCCTGTTGCCTGTGGACCAGTGCAAAGGGATTCGGCCTTGCCGGCGTGTTTACCTTCGCCGTGTGAAGGATAATACAACACATGGATCAGCGTCTTCTGGTCACCGATAGCCTTGATAAGCTAAGCGTCTCGGCCGGGACAAGCAGACGGACAGTAACCTTAAAACTGTCCCAATGGGAATGGAAAAACTTGTCAAAAGTGTCGAGCGTGCTAAGGCGCTTATACCCAGTGCCGCAAACCGCTTGACAGAAAATTGTTTTCCTTCCTCTGGCTATCGGTGCGCGTAGTTTTCGGCAACATCGTAAATGGTGCAACTGCAGGGAAAAGTCCTCTCCGCACTCCCTCATTACCCAGTCCCCGTCAAAAACAAATTCAAAAGGCGAAGCCCGACAAACAACTTCTGCCCAATAAGTAAGCGGAACTTTTTGCTTATGTTTTGCGCAAACAAATGTGCAAGGGAAGTTCTGCTACTTCTTTGCCTAGCAGGTAACAAAAGTTTGCCAAAGGCCAAATTGATTTGCAAAACTGCAGGGGATGCGAAAACGGGTCACCCGATGAGAGGCGTGGGCGTGATTGCGTAAAAGGAAATATTTTCTATAATATTTCTTCATTTTGGCTTTCTTTGACATGATGGGAGGTGGCCAATTAAATGGCTGCCGTAAGTCAGGCAATCAAAGACAAAGTTTAAACGATGCCGAGCAGGGGAACACAAGCAGTGGTAGTCTTAGAAAGAGCTTGAAGAATCCCGAAATTGCCTGTAATTGCAAGGTCTGACGAAAGCAATTGGGCTGAAAGGTAATTGCGTTCGCCGGAAACAGGAGTCAAGCCGCTCGCAATATGTTTATTACAAAGGAAGTTTTTAATTGATGGTGTATTTTCAGGTATTCTTTTTTGGTAGAGTTAATAAATCTCTTGAGATCAGGGGTACCTAAAGCTTTGACTTGAGAGTCGGCAAACTTCTCTTCAGTCTCTTGAAGTTATTTTATTGAATCTAAACTTTTAAATTCCGGCACGTACTAAATGTTTCAACTTCAAGGGTACTGCCTGTACTGCGTCAATGTCTACAGGGAATTGTTTCTCTTCAACCAGGCTTTACTGTTGTTGAAACCTGAACAGGATTCTTTCTATTTCAATCCTTTTAATTAATTTTTAATGTCGCTTTTTTGCAATTTCAATTCAATTTTGAAAACACTCTTGCCCGCCGCGCAGTTTGGTTAGTTGGATTGTTGCGCACCTGGAAATCCATTAAATTGTCGCCTGGGCAAATTGAGAATTACGATGGTTGGGCCCGTTACGGCTCCCGGTTCCGCCCACTTCCCTTGACTTTGGCAAAAAGCTCAAGACAAAAGCCGAAGTGCCATAAAAGCTGCCAAGCTATATAAATGTGGCAACAATGTAAACTGTGTCAACTCGGAGGTGGCGTGGCGGTTCACTCCGAAGGGGTCGAGTAGGCCAAGCCGCAAAAAGACCAGTGGGGCGGGTTACAGAAGGGCACAGAGATAACTGCGTGAGCCTTGTTTGTATTGGGTATTAACATTTGCAGATCCTTAAATATTCAGTGACAAATTTGTTGTTATTTATAAATCGTTAATAAAAGTATTACTGAGAAAATCCACTTTATAAGCCCATTTTTCAACCTTAAATTGATGTTAAATTCTTTCCCTTCTTATTGATTAAGGGGTGACAAATTTAAACTAGAGGGGAAAATGTCCACCTAAATGTCTTAAAATAATAAAAGAAATAAAAGAAAGCAATATAAATCAAATTTTTATTTATAATAGGAAACTAAAGAAACTAGGTTCGCCAAAGTAAATTAACAGTCTGAAGAATGACCCTTCAACATATTTTTAATAGCTTCAAAACGCGGATATTCATGCACTCCAATTTTAAGATTAAAAGTTGGAAGTTCAACCTTAAATGTAAAATATTTTCCAAAGATAATAATAAAAAACCTAAAAAACATAATCAGGGAATTCCGTATACGACTAAACGACTGAATTAGTGAAAATATCGGCAACATCGGTTCAAATACAAACACCTGATACGATACTTTGAGTCATTCAGCGACTCCTAGTAATTCAGTCACATAAGGAATCCCCTAAATATAAATTTAGTTTGCTGTATATTTTTATAGTTAAAGAGGGGAAGACCTCACTGTAAGACAAAGTGTGGCCTCGCTATGGCCTCACGCGACCATTCCCCTCAGCGGACGCAAAGTAATTTCTTAACGCCGCCCGAGCAATGCGAGGGCGACAATTTTGCAATCGCCATTTTGTTGACTAAGAAATATCGAAGCCATCTTGAAGTGCGAATATGCAGCCATGTCAGGGCACTCGCACACACACACTGCCAGACAGGCACACCCACAGAGGATACTCGTTCCGCAAAACAGAAATGTTGGTCTTAGCCCGGTTCATTCTCCCCGCCCCGCGTCCCTGGCCTGCGGTGGCTGCTTGTAGAGTGGCAGGCGAGCGGTCTGCGGACTCCTGCGCCACCGCCCCCTTCCGGCACGTCCTGCCACTGGCATACATTTCCTTGGCTTCCGTCGACTTCCTCTTGGCCCTCGCGCGCCTGTCCTTTTGGTTACAAATTAAACTTCCGTATTTGTTTAGAAATCCATTTGTTAAATTACTTTGCCCAACAAACAAACATATTCAGAGAGCCAGGGCCGGCCAGAGGGAGTGGGGAGTGGTGGCCAACAGAGAAATTGCCTTTTTGCAAATATGAAAAATGAATTGCATTTGACTGCAGCAGGACCAGGCTAGGGCCTACACATAAGCCGATTCCTTCAACTGTTGGCTAAACAACAATAATTTATTGCCAGGCCATAATGCCTAAAATGCATTTGATAACTCCATAAAAGCTCTGTCGCTGCCTCTCTCTCTCTCTGTTCAATCGATGTGTGAAAATTGATTTTTTTCTTTATTATTTGCTGGATGAAAAAGTTATAAAGCATAACTGTAAATAACAAATAGAGAATGGATATAAAAACAAACACAAAATGTTTACACAAATGTTCACTGAACGCGTGTTTAGGCCCCGATAGCAGACCCGGATGTAGCGCCCATGGGGAGTTCGCCAAATCCATGTGGCAGAATGTATTTTTATCTGGCGCAAAAAGTCATAGGTTGTGCAGGCATCCAAAGGCCTTGCTTCAATGTCAAAGAAAAGTTGCAAATTTTATATAATAATCACGATATCAAGTTATTCACAATCGGTCAGAAGTGTATATTAACACTTGAAAAATATCCAGAAACAATGAATATTTAATAACAACAACCAAAATGATCGAAGAATAAAATTTTATAAATATAATATGTATAGGTTTCACGATAAAGCAAGTGCGTTTGTGGACGTACATATCTAGAATGCTAAATGGAGCTATTTGTGAATTGGAGAACTTCTGGCTTAAGAATTTTTTCACTCTTGTGTTTGAACAACATTTTAAGAAAGCCAGCATAAAGAATTCGAATGCAAAAAATCGTATGGCATTGCTTCATATTATATTGGGCTATTGGACTATTTACTCTTAATTCACCAACAGAGTTGATTTAAGATTGAGTTTTGTAAATAAATGAACAAAATATGTTTTTATTTATATTGCGTTTGATAAGTGCATCGAATAAAGTGGATTGTTTGCCCCTGGATTGGGCAAACAAGAGATCGCGCGTGTGCCGTGCATAACTGAAATGGATTTTAACGGATTTGCACGGCAATCAACGAAAAGGAAAAAGCAAAAGATTTTGAGCTCTGGTTTGGTGTGATGTCCTCAAAGGATCTTTTACTGTATTGATAGTTCGTCTGACTGGTTAGGAACCGCGTCGTTTGCTTTCGCATATAGTGCACCTGCTGCTCAGCCCAGATCCCAACCGAACCAAAGCCCAGACCAAGAACCCTTTGATGGCCTTGCCAACGAGCTCAGCTGGTTCGACTCTTTTCTTTTCCATCGCTGTCGTTGTCGCCGCGTGAAAATGGTCTGCTTTGTTTGTTGTTTGTTTGTCGACACTGCTCCAAGTACGGAGTCCTTACCTTCTCCTTGCGTCCCGTCCCTTTCGACTGCGATGGCATTTCACTTAGGGCAAACACCTTAGCTCAGTCCCCGCTTCTGCCGGTGGCTGTGCGCATTTTTATGCTTTGACATTTTTACGGTCCGCCTTTTTACGGCACTGGCAGCTGACTGACTTCAGACTAACTGCTGCGAAACTGTTCCCGGCCCCGTCTGCGGGATGGTCAGGGGGCAGAATCGGACTCCGGAGTTGCTCCCCGTTTGCTAATAAAGTCCTTTCAGTGGCCTTTGGATGGGTTTCTTTACTCCTTTGGTCTGGTTTGCATTTCTTGTATTTGACTTTAATGCGCATTCAATAAAACTTAATGCGAATTTTGCCTGCATGCAAATTTTATAGTCGTACGGAGTTCACAATATGAAAAGAAAATAAATAAAAAAAATTACAGCGCATTTCCTTCTTTCGGAGGGACTTCGTTTCCCCTAGTATCGGTTTTATTTGTTGAATTTTTTTTGTGAAGAATAAACAATAAACAATGAACATAATTAGAAACAATAGATTAAACATGTTGGTTGAAAATAAATTCAAATAAAGCTGACTGTAAGTTTAGATAATTGCCAATCCTACAGTTTTTGTTGAAAGGAAGAATAACATTGAATTAAAAAATTTAAATATGTATTTGAAGACCTCTCCCATTGCTCCCATTCAGTATTTACCTTATATTTAAAGTGATCGTCTTTGAACGTCATCAATCGATGATTTCAAGGCGGAGCCAAGACAAGTATATATAACATACATTAGTGGTCCAGGAAATAAGTACACAACACATGAGGCTTGTTTCAAGCCTCGTAAAATTTGTTTTAATAAACCTAATGAAAAAAATCAATTTATTTTAGCTTTCGGGCTTATCCTAGATAATAAAAATATACATCACAAGTATTATTCATTTCAAATTTAAAGACAGTGACCGATTTTATCTAAAACCCCGAAATTGGGTTGGCCAAAAAAATAAGTACACCAATTCTTCTAAGCCTAGAATTCGAAACGTATTCTTACTAGTAAACTTATACTAGTAGTCGGTATAACCACCCTTTTTATACCCTTGCAGGGTATTACAATTTCAGTCAGGAGTTTGCAACGCAGTTAAGTAAGCATTTCCGACCATATAAAGTACATATATTCTTGATCAGCATCAACAGCCGAATCGATCTAGCCATGTCCATCTGGCCGTCTGTCCGTCTGTCCGTCCGTCTGTCTGTCCGTCTGTCTGTCCGTCTGTCCGATTATACGCGAACTAGTCCTTCAGGCTTGAAGCTATCTGAATGAAACTTTGCAGATGGTTTTTTATATATATTTATGTATATAAGTCCGATCGAGCCATACAAACGATTCGTAAAATTGTTGAAAAAATTATAACTTCACTGTTTTTTAACATATCTTATTTAACTCTCGGATATTAGCTTTATATATTGTTTTAGATTTTTAGATTTAATTTTATCAAAATCGGACTACTATATCGTATAGCTGCCATAGGAACGGTCGGGAAGTTTTTAGAAAAAAAATTTTAGCTTTGTCAGTTTTCAACATAATTTCTACTTTGAGATACTAGTATTTCATATTTTTTCTGAATTTTGTTGTAAATTTCATAAGAATCGGACGACTATATCATATAGCTGTCATACAAACGATCGGTAAATGTGGAGGTAAACTACATTTTAAAAATATGTAAAAAAAATGTAAAACTGTAAAATCTGTATGAATATGAAAGTAGTTCATATTTTACTATATTATATTGGGATAGATTATAATTTATACAATTGGAATCTGCAAGGGTATACCAACTTCGGCGTGCTGAAGTTAGCTTCCTTTGTTGTTAAATATATATATATATATATTCGATGTAATTCAGAGCCTTTACATTATCACCTTAAATCCAAAATGATTTCAAAAATTATAGAAAATCGTTCTGAAATCTATTCAATGAATTTATGTTCATATTTTCGTCTACCTTTCGTTGGAAATAATCGCTTCCTGAGAGTACTCCAAGGTTCGGTCTCCAAGATGCTTATTTATCGTTTTTATTTTATTTCGTTCTCTATCGCGAACAAATTCATTGCAGTTGTAAACTTTTTGTTATTGTCGCTTTTCTTCTCGCCGTTGTTGTTGCTTGACTGTAAATTGCGCTTGTTATCGATAAATCATGCAACCATTATTTATGGTGTTCTCATATGTGTGAGAGTCTGGATTTGCATCTGTGTGCAGCTGCCTGCATATGTGACTGCTGCCTGCTGGCCCTTCACACCCTCTCCCCCCGGTGTCCCCTTGGTGCTCCGTCCCCTCACCGAGGCCAGGCTCTGTCTATGCTTGAAATTATTTTTCAGTTTTCGATTTTTCGCTTTGAAATACCCATTTCATGTACAGCCGTGTGTTTGGTTGCCTTGATTCCACCTCCTATGCCGCCCTCTTCCATTTTTACAGTGTATATTTGTTGGTTCTTTTCTTATTTTATGGTTTTTCCTAGCCCTTCCCCTCGCCGGAATTTTCCGTATTTTCCGTGCATGCTTTTTAGCATATGCCATTGGCCGTCTGTTGAATATTCCCCACTCCGGCCGGCGGTCGCCAATCTCGCAGCTTTTCATTGTGTGTAAGGTTTTTCACTTTGGATTCACCACCTCCCTGCCCACGGTTGTTGCTGTTTTTTAGCATTTAATACAGTTGAGTGTCTGGCACAAATGTTTGGTAGAAATCGATAAACTGACAAATTGCTTGTTGCCAGTGCCTTCGTGTGTGTGTGCGGGCGGGAGTGTGTGGTGAAGAGCCTTGGTCCTTTGGCCACATCGAGTGCAGCTGGAATGCCGAAAGGGGACAAATTGCACAACTGTAATTGTTGTCATATTTAAAATGGAAGGCATTTGTTACATTTCTGTTTCTGTGTGGCTGCGGCTGTGTGAAGGGTGCTTTCGAAGAGTGCGCCGCTTTAAACTGTGAAGAACATTAAAGCCTTCTGCTGGTTTATTTGATCGACACGCATAATCTTCGAGAAGGCGTTCCAGGAATAGTTGAATAGTTGATTGGCAAACAACAACCGCCTCTATTAAATTGCCTGCCACCTAGCTCGCCGCTCGAATGCCATAAATTTCACTATATGCCATGAACGACTATGAAGCATCATTAAAAGAAAATTTTCATTGAATATTGCGAGTTGGTTTTTGTATGTGCTTCGGCTCTCAATATTTTCATTAGGAATTAAATTGAAATTTATTTAGCAGAGTCTGTCTGTCTATATTGGAGTCGCAAGCATTTTGCAAATTTGGCATTCATTGCAGCCCAAATCACAATGCACTCGGCCAACATTTTCTTGCTGAAAGCCAATAACCACTTTTAAGGGGCGGAAGGGTAGGACGGCAGGACAGCCCGAAATTAATATTTCAATATTAAGAACGCTTCAAAAAAGGGGAAGGCATAAAGCAAAATGCGTCCTGCACGTCTGCACACCCTCACTGCAAGCATCTGCATCCTCGCTGGCGTGTCTGTGCATCGGCTCTGCATATCTGTCTATATGCGAGTTGTCAATGTTATTGACAGCATTCGATAGCCGCTGGGGCCGAGAACCGGAGACAAATATGATACGTTCGTGAAGGCAACGACTGTCTGCCCCCAGCTCCCGTTGTCCGTCGCCCATCGCCTTTGCCTTTGCCTTTGGTTCAGAGCAAAATTTTAATAAAATCCATGACTGCCTGCAAAGGCTTTCACCTAGTGAAAATGCCAATGCAACAGCCAGTATATATGTACATATATCCATGACAAATATTTACGCACTTTCATCTTCTGCACGTCATCAGCTGCTGCCTAATTAAAGTAAGTCTAGGAGTTCAAACTTTAATCGAAACTTTAATCCAGGCTCCGCGTGCCACTTTCGCTGGCGGCAGGTTCAATGCTTCTGCTGGGATTTATATGCCAAACATGCCCCAAGTAGATTAATCTATTATCGATAAGTGCAAGCATCGAAAATTTATAGCCGTAAAAAAGAACCAAGCAGCGGCTGCTGGGTGCCTGCGGCCTGCGGAAGAAATCCCAAGTCAGACCAGACTGCACTTAAGTGCTCGAAAATTGTTTTCGATATTATTTGGCAACACACCCCTCGCCGCCTTCCTTTCGGTACTCGGGTGTGTGTGTGTGTGTTTTTGCTGGCTTTCAACACATTTGGCCGTTGGCATTTGTCTCCTGTCTGGCCAGAGGCCAAGCGCAAAAAACCATTTGTTGCTCGGCGGCTGCTCCTGCTGCTTCTGGACCTGCCTCTGCCTCTGCTTCTGTCTCAGCTGCAGTGGATTTAATTTATTTGAACGGTCAGGGAGTTATCCTTGAGCAATCCAGGACCAGTCTCGTCCTCGTTCTCCGTCTTGGGCCGTGCCTTAACTGTTATTTATGTTTATATTTTTGACTTTGCACTGCATTAGCTGTGGGGACTCGGTCCGTCATTGTTGTTGCGGTAATTAGGCAGCTTTTCCCAGCTTGTCCAGCCGCTGACTGTAAATCTCGTTCAACAGTTATTGGACAGCCTTCTGTAAGTGTGGTAAATGGACGACCAGAGTTCCGAATAAGTGGATCCTAGATTTTGATGCATTAGCTGCCACAGTGTTTTCGCTGAGCAGCTTAAGAGTAGAAACGGCATCATCGCGAAG
>VNJS01013461.1:0-11383 GCA_008042575.1 Drosophila watanabei | reverse complement strand
AGCTTGATGTCACCTCTCGGGAGGCTCAGATTGCCAGTCAGCTTGGTGCGGTGAGTGCACAACGCCTGTCTCTCCAGCAGACACGAACTGGCGAGGACACAGCATTAGGTGAGGCACGTTACGCTCTGCTCAAGGCTCAGCGCGAATTGCAAATTCACCAGCAACTTCATGATCAGGAGTTTGAATCAGACGCCAACCTGCGTAGCTTTCGGGACGAAGTCGAATACGATTCAAAACATGTTCACCAGTTAGAGGAAGCCCGTGAGCGGGATCTCGCTGTAGCAGCTCACCAGTCGGAAGAAATTGACCAGGAGGCCTCCCGGCTCCGCAATAATCTCGCTGTAGTGGAAGCGAGCCTTGATGCGCTTGTCCTGCATGCGCCAGTTGATGGACGTCTGACAAATTTCGATCTTCAGCCAGGACAATCCCTGAAGGCTGGAGACAAGATCGGACAGATCGACAGCGAGGGGAAATATCGCCTGGATGCCGATATTGACGAATTCTATCTTGGTCGCGTCGCCATAGGTGAGCGGGCTGAAGCGGATATCGGCGATGTAAAACTTCCTCTGACCGTTGCTCGTGTACATCCTCAGGTCACGAACGGTCAGTTCCGTGCGGAACTGACTTTTGATAAGCCGCCGCCAGAAGGTTTACGGCGGGGGGAAAGCATTGACGTCCGCATTACGCTTGGAGAGACACACAGAGCCCTTGTTCTCCCAAACGGGGCCTGGCTTGAAGGGAGTGGCGGTTCGTCTGCCTTCATTGTTGCGCCCAACGGAAAAAGTGCTGACCGCGTAAATATTACGTCAGGACGTCGCAACCCTGAGCAGGTGGAGATTACCGGCGGCTTGCATGAAGGCGATCGTGTGATCGTTTCCTCTTATAATTCCTACAAGAAATTCAACCACCTCGCGATCCACTGAGCGGAGAGGACTGTAATCCATGTTGATTGAACTGACCCATATCCAGCGCCTCTATCGTTCGGACGAGGTGGAAACAACAGCATTACGTGACATAGAGTTTTCTGTTGAGGCAGGCGAATTCGTGGCGATTATGGGACCGTCAGGGTGTGGAAAATCGACGCTGCTGAACATCCTTGGTACGATCGACCGCCCGACGCACGGATCGTATCGGTTTGGCGACGACGAACTGACAGCACTAAATGAAGCAGCCCTCGCTGCCTTTCGGCGCGAAAATCTTGGCTATATCTTTCAAAACTTCAATCTGATTGACGATCTCACGATCGAACGTAATATCGAACTTGCTCTGGTCTATCGCAATATGCCTAAAAATCTGCGCCAGGAGCGTGTTGCACGGGCCATGGACCACGTTGGTATTGCCCATCGTGCGCGGCATTATCCGTCTCAACTCTCTGGTGGGCAGCAGCAACGCGCAGCAATTGCCCGGGCGATTGTCGGTGAACCGAGACTGATTCTGGCGGACGAACCCACGGGAAATCTCGACACAGAAAATGGTGCTCAGGTCATGGATATCCTTCAGCGCCTGAATGATGAAGGGGCAACCATTGTCATGGTAACCCATTCCCCGAGCCACGCCGATCTCGCAAAGCGCCGTGTCGACATGCTTGATGGGCGTATCGTGCTTTCTGCTGACATTGCGATTTAGGAGGCAGTTAGATGCTTTCAGCCATTTTTGACGGAACGGTGCGTGAGGCGCGGCGTCATCCGCTACATACGGCGCTGAACGTTCTTGGTCTCGCATTAGGGGTCTGCGTCTTTCTCACACTCAGTTTGCTCGTGCGCTATGAATATAGCTACAACACATCCCTCCCCGATGTGGACCGGATTGTACGTGTCGATAGTCACTGGACGCTTGCCGGAACCGCACCTTACGAGGAAGCTTATACGTCATTCCGGGCTGTACCATTGCTGCGTGAGGATTTTCCTGAGGTTGAAGACGCGGTACGCGTCGTGCCCACAACCTTGCAAGTCAAACATGAGGGAGAGTTTGCGTCATTCACATCTTATCAAGTTGATCCAAGCTTCTTTCAGGTGTTTGGCCTGCGGCTTCTCCATGGAACGCAGACGAATGCACTGTCACGACCAGAAGGTCTGGTCCTCTCTGAAGGAGCAGCACAACGGTTGTTCGGGGGGGTGGATGTTATTGGACGTAAGGTAGAGCTCATTAGAGACGCTCAGAAAACAGAGCATGTTGTAACCGGAATTCTGGCACGCCAAACCGTACCTGGTGTTTTTTCCGATACAGAAATATTAGTGCCGATTCCTACACAAGACGCAAACACCAGGACATGTTTTCAGCGTTGGGGAAGTTCCTGCGGGAAAATATATTTGAAATTACATAATGCAGGCGATGTAGCAACTACATCAGAAAGACTGAGAGATTTTGTTATTCGCCGCGCTTCAGGTGCCGACAGTGACGAATCATCTCTAGGTGCGCACCCAGAAAAGCAGTTTTCTCTTTCTCTTCTTCCCCTGCGGCGGCAACATTTCCATGACATTATGGTAAGAGGTGGGGATGGTGCGGCCGACCAGAATGTTGTCAACAGTATTGGAATGATTGGCTTTCTCGCATTGGTGCTTGCCTGTGCAAACGCAATTAATCTCGCAACGGCGAGGGCTATGCTGCGGGCCCGGGAAGTTGCTGTCTGTAAGACTCTAGGGGCATCTCGACAACAGTTGTTTATCCAGTTTATGGGAGAGGCGTTGCTGACGGCCACAATAGCCTGCGTAATCGGACTTGCTTTGTGCGAGATTCTGACACCTATTATTGCTGTTCTGAGTAGTGAAGCTGTAACAGTTCGCTATAATTTTGTGCTTCTTCTGTTACCGCTCATTGTCATTGGAACTGGACTGGCCAGTGGGGCGTACCCTGCAATTGTTTTGTCGCGATACCGTCCTGCAGCAGTTCTTGCGTCTGCGCGGATGCCATCTGGAGGTCGGATGGATTCCCGGCTTCGGAATGCGCTGGTCGTAGTACAATTTGCAATTGCTGTGACGATTGTGATCTGTACATTCGTCATTGACCGTCAGACTGCCTTTATACGGAATGCCGATCGCGGATATACCATGTCAGGCTTGTTGGTGGGGTCTCCGGTCCCATCAAACGATCCGGCTGTACAACGTAAAATGTTGGATGCGTTGCAGGCAGTTTCAGGTGTAAAGGCACTTGCGTTCGGCGAGCTTGGTCCCAATCCGCCCAATCAGAATAAATCGACCTATGAGCTTGCCGACTCAAAAGAGAAAGTAAGAGTGCACCTTCTTTTCGACCGTGTAGGCGCGAACTATTTTAAGACATATAGTCCACACTTGTTGGCCGGTCGCTGGTTCGACCCAAAATATGGGCAGGATGAAGGGCCGAATAACGATGCATTGGTAAAAGGAATTGGCAATTTTAACGTTGTTGTAAATGAAACCGCGGCTATGCGGTTTGGTTTTGCAACGCCGGAGGCTGCTATTGGTCATGTGATTTCTGATCAAGGCTTGCGGGCGACAATCATCGGTGTTGTTGCCGATTTCCGCTTCGTCTCACCTCATGAACCTGTTGCCCCTGAGATTATCTACTATAATTCACTGGCGCACACACCATTTGATGATCCTATTCCTGCCATCCGTTTTGACGGCGTTTTAGTTCCAGATATGGTAAGCCGTCTTAATCGAGCCTGGGCATCAGTTCTTCCAGATACGCCGGCGAACTTTCAGACCGTTAATGACCGAACACAGGAATTCTATCAAGGGGATGAACGTCGAGGCCGGATATTCACTCTTGGTGCTATCGCGGCACTCCTGATTGCCTGTCTGGGCCTTTACAGCCTCGCATCCTTTGCTGCGGTGCGTCGCACCCATGAAATTGGTATCCGAAAAACGCTTGGTGCGTCAGCTCAGCAAGTGATTCTGTTGTTGTTAGGAGATTTCCTTCGACCTGTTGTAATCGCCTGCATGATAGCCTCTCCGATTGCCTGGGTAGCCATGCGCTCTTGGCTTTCGGGGTTCGATCAGCGCATCACGCTGAGTCCTCATCATTTTCTCATAGCCATAGCAGGCGCTTTGTTCATTTCGGTCTTGACCGTACTCGGGCAGACGCTTCGCCTTGCGCGTGCGGAGCCTGCCCGTGCGCTGCGCGTGGAGTAACATCCATGAAATACAAGTTTTCAATTGTCGTTCTCTTGGGACTGCTTCCTGGAATCGCACATGCACAGACTTTACAGGAGGCACTAGCTCTAGCTTATCGCGGTAACCCAACGTTACTGGGTGAGCGAGCTAATCAGCGGGCTGTAGCGGAAAATTCGGCACAGGCACGTAGTGGGTGGCGTCCAACTGTCACTGTCAATATGGATGCAAACTACCAGCAAGGTCCTTATACCAGTGCGTTTGCTCTTGGAACCTACACGTCGAATTATGCAGAAGGTTATGTTCAGGCGAAGCAGACGATTTATTCTTTTGGACATACGGCCAACCAGGTGCGTGCTGCAGACGCACGTTCGCGTGCCGAGCAGCATGGTTTGAGATTGACAGAATCGCAGGTTTTCACCAACGCGATTACAGCTTACATGGATGTACTGCGGGATCGTTATATTCTTGATGTGCGGAAAGCTGATCTTGAGATGCTGGAGCGTCAGGTACGTCTCATCACCGCTCGCTATACGCTTGGAGGGGCGCCAGCGGAACAGGTAACGCGTACAGATGTCGAGCAGGCCAAAACACGACGGCATTCGGCAGAAGTATCCCTTGCTCAGGCAGAAACATCACTAGCAACTTCAGAGGAAAGTTTTCGCGCCATAATCGGCATTGCGCCGGGTCGTCTCGTTATGCCGGATGGCTTGCCAGGAGTGCCGCGGACGATGGCAGAAGCTGTGAGAGAGGCTATTGCCGTCAATCCACAGCTTTCACAGATGAGAGAGACAAAGACTGCAACAGCAGCGGATATAGATACCGCTCGTTCGCAATGGGGCCCTCAGATCCAGGTACAGGGTACGTTTGGTACAATCGGTCCTGCTTCGCCTTTTCGGGGAAGAGAATATAGCGAACAGGTCGGGGGAGTAGTGTCGCTTGTCCAGCCCATTTATAATGGCGATCTGTATAACTCCCAAATTCGACAGGCACGCGCGAAGGATGAACAGGCGAGGCAGAATGTCGAGCAGGCGCGGCGGCAGGCGGTGCAAACGCTGACCACCAGTTGGCGGGCATTTCAAAATGGCCTCGATGCGATCCATGCTGCGACCCGTGAGGTTAATTCCGGTGAGCTGACACTCAAGGGCTATCAACTTGAATATGGCAACGGCCTACGCAGCACGACTGATGTTCTGTATGCCGATCAGAACCTTCGAGCTGCGCAAATAGATCTTGCGACGAGCCGTCATGATACGATTGTTGCCGAAGCGACGGTCCTTGCGGCAATGGGCCGGCTGCAAGCAGAGAATCTACTACCGCGTGAAAGACATTACCATGCAGATACGACATTGCGGCATGCGCAAACACATGGCTGGGAACCGCTTGAAGCACCAGTTTCTGCTCTCGACAAATTAGGATGGTAATCTTCGTGTTTTATAGTCTAGTTTTTTAGTCCCCCATTTTGGCTGAGGTTCTAAATGAGAGTTCTGGCAACTTTTTTTGAGTTTCTGGGTTACGGTTAATCTGCAAGTTAAGTTCCAGTTCCTGATATACTCGATATCCCTAATTGACAGAACGTGCAGCGAAACTCTGTCATACTGAAAAAATTTGAATCGTGACTTATACGCCATTTTTTTACTGCGAATCATTGCGCTTTCGTATTTAGTTACAGATGAGCAATATGCTCAGATAATTTGGAAAATCGGGAGTTCTCTATGTCCACCAAGAAAACAATTCTCTCTGCTGTTATTTTGGGTGCTTCAACTCTGGCAGGTCAGGTTGCACACGCTTCGGAAGCGGCTCCGCAGGCAGTCGCATCTATTTCTTTCGATGCTCATGGGCGAGCAACAGTGGCAGGTCAACCTGCTTCGAAAGTCTTTGATGGAACACTACAAATTGCAGAGGATACCAACGGGAATTGCAAAGGAGTGTGCATGCCGCACGTAGTCTGAAAAAGGCAAGCTAAAAGCAGGCATGGCGGCCTTTATTGCAGTCATGCCTGTATTATAGGATAATATAGACATGAAAACGCATAGCAATATACTATATAACTCTCTGACCGATGAAAAGCTTACTCTAACTATATTACCTACTGAGCAATGCAATTTCCGATGTGTTTATTGCTATGAAGATTTCAAAATCGGAAAAATGCGTCCAGATATCATCAATGGGATAAAAAATCTGATCTCAATACGTGCTCCAGATTTACGAATTTTAAATCTATCTTGGTTTGGCGGAGAACCATTGTTAGCAGCCGACATCATCCGTGATATCGACCGCCATGCGTCAGACATATGTACGCCAAATAATACCGTATTAACGTTTAATATCACAACAAACGGTTCATTACTGACAGAAAATTTCATAATTGAAACTGATATGCTTGGAAGAACTAAGTATCAGATATCTTTCGATGGTGACGAAGAAGAACATAATAAATCTCGTATCCTCGCAAACGGTTCTCCAACATTCCATAGTATTTTGGAAAAAATAATTCTTTTCCAGAAACTTGTAGAAAATAAAAAAATTACGCGATCAAAAGTAATGCTCCGTTTACATCTTTCTCCTGGAAAACTTGAGGGGACGTGGCGCTTCCTAACCTATGTTAGCAAGCATCTTGATCCCACTGTCTTCAGTATTTTGTTAAAAAATGTTGGAAAATATGGTGGGAAGAATGATCGTGATCTAAGAGTATTTGAGGAACATGAGCATGCTGTAGTGTTATTTCGACAGAAAGCCATTGAGGTGTTTCCCGATTTTTTTCAAAAACCCACCTCATCAACTCCAGTATGCTATGCGTGCGAAGCAAATTCATTTGTTATACGTGCTGATGGGCGGCTAGCTAAATGCACAGTTGCACTTGGCAGGAGCGAGAATACTATTGGAAAGATTTTGCCATCAGGAGAACTTTTGTTGGATACAAAAAAGCACAGTCCGTGGCTCGAACCACTCATTTCTCTTGAACCAGAAAAACTTGCATGCCCTTTGCCGTCAGTTCTTTCTAAAAGTACGTGTGTATAAAATTAACAATGTGAATGGTAATGTTTTATGGTGCCGTGTTCCTCTTTTTTGTTACCATGGCTTTGTTGCGCAAACATGTGGGAGGGATTCCCTGTTTGAGTCCGGTTTGTTAGCTGGTTTTCATGAGCAAGCCGAAGTCGATGCGCTACCGAACGACGAACTGGTCCTCCTACAAGGCCGCGCTGAAGAAACGTGGATCACTGACTGTGTAGTGTGACCCGTCCATGAATTGGGAGGGCCTTCCAACGGGACGTCGTGGCCGTCAGCCGGGTTACAGCGATGCCGCGATCCAGACCTGTCTGACGCTGAAGGTTCTGTTCGGTTTTGCGCTGCGACAGACGACGGTTTTTGTCGAAAGTCTTCTGCGCCTGGTCGGACTTGCGTGCTCCGTTCCGGATTTCAGCACGCTGAGCCGTCGGCAGAAATCTCTGACGGTCGATATCCCGTGTCGCGGTTCGGACGGTCCGCTCCATTTTTTTATCGACAGCACCCGGATCAAGGTCGAGGGAGGAGGTGAATGGAACAGGCGCAAACTTCTTAAGTGTCACGGCTGATGGCGCGTATGATACAAGGAAATCCCATGAAGCCATTGCCGAACGCGGTGCTCAGGCTGTCATACCTCCTCGAGATAACGCAAAGCCATGGAGCCCCACATCAGCGGGAGCCCTTGCCCGAAACGAAACACTGCGGGCCTGCAGGCATCTCGGACGGGCTATCTGGAGACGGTGGAGCGGTTATCATCGACGAAGCCGCGTCGAGACAAAGATGCACTGCATCAAGTTGCTGGGCCAGCGTCTGACAGCACGCGATTTCGACCGTCAGATCACCGAAGTTCACATCCGTGTTGCTATCCTTAACCGCTTCACAGCGCTCGGAACCCCAATTACCCAGGCGCTCGCGTAACAAAAATCATAAAAGCGTTCAGTTCGACCAATCAGTGAATTGTGCAACAAAGCCGATCGCTACATCGGATATGCGAAAGATATTATTCATTAGACACATCGAAAGTTCTGAACGACAAGCCCACGGACGTGGGTGAATGCCTGATCGCTGGTTACCAAAGTCAGATGACACGTCAAAGCATGTGCCGCGATCATTAGATCCAACGAACCAAGGATTTCACCGCGGCGCTCTTGTGCAGCACGTAATTTTCCATAGTGCTCTGCCACCTCAGTGTCCCAAGGAAGTGTAATCAGTCGATCCATGACACTGCGTGTCAAGCGTTGTAATCGGGTTGCCAATGGACGCTTGGCCAGTCCATACGCAACCTCTCCGGCTGTTACAGCTGAAACACAACACTGTTCGGGATCAAGGGCTTCGACGTGGGAGAGCACTCTATCGTCAGCGCGTATGATATCACTTATTGTATTGGTATCGAACATATAAGCAATCACGGCACGGGTCCAGCAAAAGGATCCCGATCTTGTTGGGTCTGGACCCGCCCTTCGGGGAAAAGTTCAGCCCCTTTGGCCTGCCGAATGGCAGAGAGTGTCTCCCCCCACCCTACGGGGAGCGGCGAAAGAATGACATCTCCGGTGCGTGGATCTCTGCGGATGGTGACCTCTGATGTGTCAAAGCGGTAGGCAGCAGGGAGACGAACGGCCTGGCTGCGACCAGTCATAAAAATTTTGGCTGTATCTGACATACTCACCTCCATGATAATATGTATCACTGATATATATCATTTAGCTTCGAACACTTCAACATGAAACAATAATTCTGAACGTAAAATTACTCTATTTTGCATATAACTTCAAACTCCGTCTTTTTATGAAAAACAGCCCCCTTCCCTATACCTACTTGCGTTAATTCCACTTATCGCAACTAGTGTCGAAAACCAGAAGATAATGATAATCCGCCGCTGACTGCCGTTTTTGTCGCCGAAAAACCACTTAATCGCGATAAAAATGCAGAAGATAATGATAAAAATCCACTGATTGATGATAAAGAAGTACAAGCGGCTACAGGCCAAACGGTGCCGTGACGATTTGTCGTCCCCATGTCCTCACCTTAGGGTGTAGCCAGACCACATAATTATCAGCCGTGAGCGGTTCATTCGGAATCTGGGATTCTAGAGGATCCCAGAAAACAAGCTCTTCAAAAAACTGCTCATCGGACAATAGGATCGAAGCCAGCATGAGGATGCCAGCGGCCAGTGCTACAGGCAGCATGGCGGGTGTATAATGAAACGCTGCTTTCCAATCAGACTGCTCCTGCATCCAATATAATGGCGGCTGAGGTCTGGGGAGATAATTGATCGTGATCAGGATAATCAGCGTCAATTCTTCAACAATGGTCGTCAGCGGTCGGTCGCTACTTACACCATGCCATTGCGTACGAAGAGGCTGGCCCACGAGACTACGATTGAGATCTGTCGTCAGAGCATTCAAACATCGTAATGTCGTTCTGTTCACAGCCAGTCCCCAGGGAAGCTGGACTGCTGATGGTTTCCCCCACAAATTGATCTTGCCGCCTCTGACAGCGCATAATGCCCGCAGGCGCCCTTTCTCACTGACGAAAAGACATCCTGCGCCTGTTTTTCCGCATTGTGGACAGACTTCTTCCAGAAGCTGCCGATGACGATCACAGGTCACCGTCGCTCCCGTTCGCCATGATCGCCGCTCCCAGGGCTCATCTCCCTCTAGCAGAGCGTCCCGTACACACTCCCGACACCAGACGTGATGATCTCGAACCCACAGACGCCTTTGTGGCATTCCACAGCGCATTGCCCTGATTGAGCGTCGTGACAGGCCGGTCATGACTGCAAGATTACGGTCTGCCTGAGGTAACAGGTAGCAGTCCAGTTCCCCCGCTCCTCGGAGAGGATATCCGGCATGACGAGCAAGATGGTCAGCCCGGAGATCGTAGCGGGCGGCCAGTCTGGATAGCCATGAAGAAAATGCCTCTGCCCTGTGTGGAAATGGGACGAGCGGAAGGGATGACGGTGCCCCCTCTTTACCCACGACGGGATTTCCGTCGATGTCCTCCCATTATTACAGGCGCTTCAATGCCATCCCACACATCTTCATGCTCAAAAGCCTGATAATCAAGACGCTCGGTGCCAGAACGAATGGCTCTGATTGCTGCGCGTTCAATCGCCTTGCACGTACCCAGAGTAATGCCTCCTGTGCGCCCGACGAGCATCTGCATTAACCGCCGGGAGTCAACTGGAGATGGCTCTCGCAAAGGCAGGCTCCAGATCAATCGTGTTACAAAATGACTAAAATCGTCACCATTTTCCCACACTGGTAGTTCCAGATTCATAAAGCGGTTTCGTAACTGGTCATCAGACAGCAGAGCATGCCGTGTTTCCGGTACACCGATCCCTATCAGAGCGACACGCAATTCGTTCGACAACCAGCGCAGCAATTGCAGAAACAGTCGTTGCTGGCGGGCCGTACCTGCCAAAACAGAATTCAACTCGTCAATGACGATGACTTTGGCCTGCACCTCGGTCAACACGCGCAGAACCGTTGACTCACGTGGTGCTGTTGTCTCGAAATTGTCGATTGCAGGAACGCCGATTGCTTTGAGCAGCTGCGAAAAAAAGCGAGGCCCTGTTGGGTCATGTGGCATCAGCATGACGACGATGGGATGTAGACGGCACGTCCCGTTGTTCCCCAACCTGACAGTGTGAGTGCGTTCAAATTTTCGGACGAGTGTCGTTTTCCCCATACCGCTCTGACCGATCAGAAGCATATTTTCCATACGCTCTGAACGTGGCTGGACATAAATCTCGTTGAGGCGCCTCAGTACACGATCAGCGTGTGGGTAATCCACCCAACGCTTGGCTCGGATGTGCCGGATCCTTTCTTCGTTCCCCAATGCAGCAAGTGGTCTCACGTCTTCCGGGAGATGCGACCATTCTGCACGGCACATGATTACCAGATCTCCACACCGCTATGAGCGCCTGGAGGCGGCATTGGGATGCGGTCGGCATCGTCTTCTGCTTTTCCAGCAGGAAATTGACTTTGGTTCGGTTCTGACGGGCTATCAGCGCACCTCTGGGCGATTTCACGACGGACAAAATTCCTTCGTGCCTCGCGGCTCTGACCGCACGCTTCATTGAGGATGGCTCGCTGCTCCCTGATTGCGGCAAAAATCGAGGCTTCATCGACGGTGCGGCGTCCCTCGTCCTTTAGACGTCGAACCGCATGACGATGTTCCCACAGAGTAATAGGCTCCCGGCGTAAATCTGCGTAGGGAACGCGAACATGGTCGCCATCAGGCAGTTCTACATAAACAGCTGAAAGGTCACGGGGATCATATTTCAC
>VNJS01013452.1:0-14934 GCA_008042575.1 Drosophila watanabei | reverse complement strand
TTTCTTGCCTTTATGACATTCCAAATATTATAAAAATATAATGTTTTAAGACTATCAAATAGAAATTAATTATTAAAAGTGAAGTTTTTCGAAAAATAAGAAATTAGTTTATTAGAGTGTTTTAAAAATGCATTACTCTTATAGATATAGGAACTATTTTAAGTTGTAATTTCTATTTACAGCTAAGGTTCCAAGTGTGTCTTTTTGGACATTATTATTTTTAAAGTGATTTCTTGCCTTTATGACATTCCAAATATTATAAAAATATAATGTTTTAAGACTATCAAATAGAAATTAATTATTAAAAGTGAAGTTTTTCGAAAAATAAGAAATTAGTTTATTAGAGTGTTTTAAAAATGCATTACTCTTATAGATATAGGAACTATTTTAAGTTGTAATTTCTATTTACAGCTAAGGTTCCAAGTGTGTCTTTTTGGACATTATTATTTTTAAAGTGATTTCTTGCCTTTATGACATTCCAAATATTATAAAAATATAATGTTTTAAGACTATCAAATAGAAATTAATTATTAAAAGTGAAGTTTTTCGAAAAATAAGAAATTAGTTTATTAGAGTGTTTTAAAAATGCATTACTCTTATAGATATAGGAACTATTTTAAGTTGTAATTTCTATTTACAGCTAAGGTTCCAAGTGTGTCTTTTTGGACATTATTATTTTTAAAGTGATTTCTTGCCTTTATGACATTCCAAATATTATAAAAATATAATGTTTTAAGACTATCAAATAGAAATTAATTATTAAAAGGGAAGTTTTTCGAAAAATAAGAAATTAGTTTATTTAGAAAGTTCTAAAAATGCATTACTCTTATAGATATAGGAACTATTTTAAGTTGTAATTTCTATTTACAGCTAAGGTTCCAAGTGTGTCTTTTTGGACATTATTATTTTTAAAGTGATTTCTTGCCTTTATGACATTCCAAATATTATAAAAATATAATGTTTTAAGACTATCAAATAGAAATTAATTATTAAAAGTGAAGTTTTTCGAAAAATAAGAAATTAGTTTATTAGAGTGTTTTAAAAATGCATTACTCTTATAGATATAGGAACTATTTTAAGTTGTAATTTCTATTTACAGCTAAGGTTCCAAGTGTGTCTTTTTGGACATTATTATTTTTAAAGTGATTTCTTGCCTTTATGACATTCCAAATATTATAAAAATATAATGTTTTAAGACTATCAAATAGAAATTAATATTATAACCAAACGTAGGATTCTCTTAATTTCCCCAATTCAACTATTTCTGTGATACGATTTGCATTTTCCTTATTTAACTATTTAATATTTTGTTTTGTAGTACCTTTTACTAAAATTTCCCTATTTAACTATTTAAGACTATCCATTTCCTATGGAAAATGCGACTAGAACTCTTCAGGTTTGTTAATTTTCACTTTACCTTTCTTCATGCCCATTTTGTTTTTATAGTTTTCGGGGTTACATCACACCAATAATAGGGTGACTCGAAAATAATTTGAGCCCATTGACTTTAAAATCTGCTTACGGCTGACGCACAGGTGTACGATTGTATGATTGTGTCTTAGGGTCTTAGGAGTGTTTAATGGAGAAACTGGAGGAGGGTTTGTCTATTGTGCTTCCCTTGAAGTGACTTTCAGTTTTTACTCAGCAGTTGTTGTTGGTGTAGGGACTGCAACAGGTAGCGAAAAGAGCAGGTAAAAATGAATATCGAAAAAAAGGGCAAGACATTAGACAAAGAACCCGTTTAAGGGAACACGTTTTTTATTTAATTTTTTTTTTTGTTATTACCTTTTACTATTATTATTGCTACCAGTAATATTATTATTATTGTTGATATTTCTGCTATAACATGTACAGAAAAACATGTAAAAGCTTACAAAGAGTGTGCCAAATAGAGACCTTGACCTTGTCTTGTCTTTGACTTTTCTTCCTTTTTTTTTCGTGTGCTCGCCGGCTCCTTCTTGTTCTTGTGTCCTCCTTTTCGCCAGAGCTTCGCTGTCTGCTCCATTTCTTGCATAATTTATGTCCGTAAATCTAGGCTAGACAATACAAGCACACACACACACAGACACACACACATATGAAAGAGAGGGAGAGATAAAGAGAGAGCGAGGCACATAGACCGTTATCAAACTGGCTTTTACTCCACATTACGCGCACGTCGTCGTCGCAGCCGTCTGCTTTACGTCTCCTTCTTGCCTTCTTCCTTTTTTTTTATGTTTTTTATATTTTTTGTTATTTTCCTTACTCCTTCTTTGGCACATTTTCAAACGTTTGCCTTTTGATTAAATTTTATGTTGTCCTCTTTCTTTTTCACTGTCGCCTCCTTGAAAAAGAAAACATGAGCGAAAAGAGGACGGTATAAAACTTACCTACATTTTGTTACTCGAGTTATTCCTGATTTGTTGATGGGGTTTTCCCCCTCCCCCTCCCTTTCGAAACGAGTTTTTCCTACACTTGCTTTTCACATCTCCTTTTGTGTGTATGTGTGTGTTGCCATCAAACAGGTCGCGTTTTCTTTAGCCGCTTTGCTTCTTCTACTTTTACTTATTTTGTGTGTCTCGTTTTCCTCCTCCTCCCCATCTTCATTTCCTTCTTTTATTCCTCCACCATCTTCTTCTCCTTCTTTGGATTCCACGTGTGTGTGTGTGTGTGTGTGTGTTTACCTTGGCATACGTCCTTGAAGATTTGTCTTATATTTTGTTGTTGTTTCTTGGTTTTATAGGTTTTTGTGTCGTCACTTTCTTATTGCCATTTTGCGCTTTTCATCTCGCTTTTTTTTATTTTGACACTTGCCGTCTTCTGCTTCGTCTTTCTCCTCCTCTTCTTGGAGTTTTCTTTGGGAAAATCCTTTTCTTATGTGTTCATTCACTCCGTCTTTCCGCTTGATTGCTCAATTGTGGCTTAACAAAGGGGGCACATTAAATAACAAATGCCACGAGTGTAAATAAACACTTGCCGCTTCACCGATTAAGTTCAGGCTGAAACATGTTTCTTAAAATACGACATACCATCTAATACTATAACTAAGAGCTGCTTTATTTTCTATCTTTAAAAAAATAAATGGACTATTAATAGAATAGTCTTATAGTTAAGGCTAATGTTAAGTATGTATTCAATATATTGAATATTGAATACCTTTTTTTAATAAATCCTTAAAATTTGTACTTTGCATAATTTAACCGATTTTTAAGATTGTTCTAATGTACTTTAAATATGTAAGTTCTGTAAATTCTCATACTAAAAATGACTAGATCCCACACAGATCATTATTGAGCAAGGATAAGTCGATTTCCAACTCTCAGATCTCGCCAGTGGAACAATTTACTAACTTTTGCAATCCAGAATCCAGGCTTGTGAATTTTTGGGAACCGCATGGCAAATATACTTGTTTATTTTGAATTTAATTTAAATAAAATATCTTGAAAAATTTAAAGTGATTTTACAAAAATATAAAAGTAAGAAACAGGGAGAACCCATGGGCTCCTCATCCCAGAACCGAACAGAATACCTCGTGTAAGCCAACACCATCTCTTTCTCTCTCTCTCTCTCCCTCTCTCGTTTTGGCCGTGTTTGGGCCAGCTTGAAGAACCAGTCTCGTTCTGCTTGTCTTGCTGCTGGCGTCTGATTCTTCTGCCTGCTTTGAGCTGGCTGGCTTACTGCGCTGTCTATTATTAACCTGGCCACTCGGCTCTGCTCTGGCTCTGCTCTGGCTCTGCTCCTCTTTTATGGCCTGGTCCGACTTGGCCCGGCCGTAACCATGACTTGGCCCGTCTTTGGCTTTGGCTTTAGCTCTTTGAGGTCAACAAACAGCTGGGAAAACGGCGCGTCGAAGTATATATAGTTTTTTCTTTATTTTTATTTTTTTTTTGTGGTTTGCTGCTGCTGAAGTCATGCGTGCCGCCCTGCAGCCCCCTCTGACTGCCCTCCATCTCCTACTGGCTTCTTTTGCCGGCAATTGGAAACCAGTTTCTTGTCCCACCAGTCGTCGTCGTCGTCGTCGTCGTCAGTCAGCCAAAAATTAAGTTTCTCAGCTCTCGGTTGAGCTCGGCTCGGCTCAGCTCATGTCCGACTTGAGCCGGCATTTTCTGGTTGTTTGGTTCGCACGTTTTTATTTTTACCTTTGTTTCTCACACAACAAATGCTTCCGCTCCCCGGCTTGTTAGGGCTTTTTTGAAAGAAACAAAAAAAAAAAGTCTTACACAAGTTTTGGCCATAATCATCGTTTCGATTGTACGTACTATCAGCGATTGAGATGGATCGGATAGAACTGTAAAAAATGGTCTTTGAAACGGATGCGAGCGAGTTGTTTCGATCTTTTTGTAAAATGTATATACAATGTACTTATATATATAATATATTTGGTTTGGTGTGCCAAATGGCCCCAGCGGATGACTTTTGCTCCTGCTCTCTTTATTTTTTATTTTTTTATTTGCCCGAATCCCCCAACTCCCCTGTGTCGCACACGAAATGAATTTCAATTTGTTGTATTTCGATCCGCATGTGCACATATACGCCTCTCAGTTCGGTCCGATACAGATAAAGATATATATTTGTACAGTACATATTTGGGGTACCCACAAGCACAAATACACTCGAGCACATTTTTTTTTCTGTGTGCACAGAGACAGGGTATGTTTTTGTTTTTTAATTTTAATTGAACACTCTTGCGGATTTCTGGGTCAAAAGGTTTCGATCAACTAATTGGTAAAGGTTTTATATAAGGAAATAATAGTACAAAAATTTGTATTTTTAATTTTATTACCTAGGTAATACTTTTTATTATTTTATTTATATAAGTGAACATAAAGCGTGGAAATTAAGAAGTTTACAAAATAATAAATGTTGTTGTGGCTGAGTTAACAGCACGTTATTACTTTACGACGATTTTTTTTACCATAATAGTGAGGGTTACACTGAGGGTAGAGAACGAGGCTTTATTTTATAGTTTATTTCAATTTTGACTTTCAAATATTCTGGTGGATTTTGTCGTATTTTTACTTTCCAAAGTGTCTGGGATTGGGATTCGGATTGGACTTGGAAAGCAATAGAGTCGAAGTGGAGTTGAGCTGGGACTGGGAACTGTTGGGCCCCGTTTGCTGATCCGCCTGGCAGTTTGATACCACGGTGACAGTCAAAGAATACAATTAACATAATTTACTTGCAAAGACATGCAAACACACAGACCAGACAGAATTTCTTCAGAGAAATACCCATCACGACATGGCCATCAGTTGTTTGTAAGTTGGCAAATTTGGCAAATCGTCTTTCGGTGCCATTTCAGCCGAAAGCCAAAGCCTCTTTGCAGTAGGTGTCGCTTCTCCTTTACAGTATATATATATAAATACATGTATATATCGCACTGTTGTGCTGCTTTGGCACATTGCAAAATCGATTTCGATTATAGGGTTCCCCGCCACTTTAGATTTTATTTCTTGGGCTTAGTTTGGCTTGCTTTCGTTCCCTTCTCACGCCCCAGCTACAATGTCTATGGTTTTTTAGTTAGTTTCTCTGGGGTCTCCTCAAATTGCAGCTGCTCCCCGGATCCCCGCTATCTCCCTTGTGAGAAACTCTGCGAAAAAGATAAGCGAATAAGTTGGCAGCAGGAAAAGTTTATCAGAGAGGAACCCAGAGAAGTCGCCCCCATATCTTTGTTTCCTCTTCATATATTAATGTATACTATGTGGTATATATGTATGAAATGCATAAATATTTCATTGGCCTGGCCAGCTGCTTATCGCTTCATAAAATCAGTCCAGTCCCGCAAAAAGTTCCAATCACTTTTATTTTTATTTTACTTTCAAAAAAGCCCCAAAGAAAGAAAGTTTTGTCGAAAGAGAGCTTTAAATTTTATGTCTGTCTCAGCGTAGGTTTATGTATTTATGCATATGTTTTGTTATATATACAAAAAAAAATACAAATTTGCATTGCAAAAATCTTGAAAAAAAAGGGCGGACGCAGTAGCTGGGGGAGGAGGGTGGTAGGTGTAAAACGAGCAAGGTAAGGGCACTCTTTTTATGCGTCCCTGATAGCGTCCGGTTATTTGTTGTTGTTTTTTTATTTTTATATAAAAATCGGGTGCGGAGAATTTTTGGATATGTAAGGGACATTAATGTTGTTTGAGGTTTTGTATGTTTAAAAAGTATTACAACTTAATTATTTATTTTTATTTCACTTGAAAAAAATATATTTCATCATTAAAAAATAGTACTTTATAAGTCATTAAAATAAGTTTCATTATTGCTTCTGTGAATATATTCGGTTTAAATATTTATATCTTTGCAACCATTTAAGCAAGGCTGTTCTCAGCTTGGGTTATTTTGGGGATTAACACTATGAGGGCCTTGGCTTAAAGATTCCTTCATACATAAATGTATGTTTTTAAACTCCTGTATATACTCATAGATAGGAGACAAATAGTTTGTATTCCCTCTAACAAAAAATCCGCACACAATCTTCAAAAAAAAAGAACTGTCGCTATCAGTGCCTTGAAATCTGCATAAATGATGATGATTTTTGTGTGCCCGCCTGCCGCTGCTGCTTCTTCGCTTGGCTTTCGTCATCCCAAATTTGCTTTTTTTTTTTCTGCTGGCCAAGCTTTACATACAGACGACGACGACCCTTACTGCCCAAGGGAGAAGTTCGGCTTTGAGTTTTGAAATTGAAATTTTGGGTAATTTTTTTCTTCTCGAAGTTCTGCGAAGTTTTTTTTTTTTTTTTTTTTTGATTTGTGCATAAAGAGCAGGCTGTACGAGTGTATATATATCGTCTTCCTATATATGCATATGTGTATGCATAATCTGTGCTAAGTTCGCTTTATGAAATTTTCTTTGAGGCTGACTTGTGTGTGCATATGTATAAAGATATATGTTTTTGTGTGTGGACTCTATGTAGTTCTGTTTCTGTTTCTGTTTCTGTTTAGACTGTCCAAGCCAGAGGCATGAAACCATAAAAATGGCAAATTAACCGTGTATTTCCACTGAGTGTGCGTTAGTTGTGCCAGTGTGAGTGTGTGTTGTGGTGTGTAGAGTGTGTGTTTGTGTGTGTGTAGGGGCCGGCGAAACCTTTGCCCGAGAGAAGCCACAAACAAAACACTGGCCTGGCCCGCAGAAGCATACATACAAATATACATGTATTTTTTTGCATTAGGGTGGACCTGTCCTTAAATATTAAACAATATTAAAAAGATCTAAAAAGTACAAAGTATTACCTTGAAATAAAGTGTAAATTAAGCATACGACCCGTTGTCTTTGCTTGAAAATGATTTTTACAAATTTTTGAAATAATACTGTTAAAAGGCTGAACATTTCTGTAAAGTAAAAATATTTCTTTATATTGATAAAGATTTGCTTCTGAGAAAAAAAGTCGGTTATTTTCAATAATGCGATACATCAAAATAAATATTCAGAATCGATTTAATTGAAGAAATAAAAGACTTCTTGGAGAGCAATGAAGTCCAAAAAACCATCCAAAAACTTTTTATTTAAATTATTAAATCAAACATTCTTAGAAAAAAATGTGAAGAACAATAGCAGTGAAAATCTTCGATGATTGTGCATACAAGTGTTTAATTATTTTAAACATAAAAAACAGAAATTTTTGTATGGAAGGAATTTTCTATTTTTACCGATTTATTTTTTAAATTTTGTAGCTCTACCATAACCGATTTTTACCGAAAATTTTTGGCTTAGATAGAAATGGTTAGAATGTGGCAATTCAAATGTAATAGCGTTATGCATTTTGTCTTAAAAAGGTTTCCTTTTGCCGTAATCTGGGAAACAGCCTAATAAAATATCAGAAGAAATAATTGGATTTCAAAGCTATTTTTATCATAGTAGATCAAAATAAATATTCATTTAAGCCTAGTCTCCTCTTTTTAGCCTTAGAGGTGTTAGTATTGTCTTAAATGCGGCACAATGACCACCCTAGTGTGCATATATCCAAGCTGGGAATCGGCACGTTTCGAGGTCCGTCCAAGTCCAATCAAGCAGACTCGCTGAGTGACTGACTGCCAGCGTCGTCGTCATCGTCATCGTCGTCGTCGTTGTTCCTCCTCTCCTTGGTATGGTTGTTCCATAACGGGCCCCGGGCCCCGGCCCCCTTTTTGGAACCCTGATCCCGGCCTCCCAGTACCTCCCAGTGACCACCCCTTTCTTTCCCTGTCCTTCCAGAGTTCAGTCGACGACGACGACGACGACTGCGACTGCCTTCAATCAGCAATGCTGGCGACGACTCGGGGCAGCAGCAATTTATCCAGCCATGCATATTAAGCCTCACGATTTGTATTTGTATTTTGGCCCAACCAGTGTGTGTGAGTCAGCCAGAAGGTGGAACCTATCTGACATCGCAATCCCCAATCCCCATTTTCAATCCGCAATCCCCAATCCCCACCAATCCCCAGCCCCATGACATCCTCCCATCCCAGATGGCTGCTTATTGCCCTTTTCCCCTCGATGAGTACGAGTTCAATTTCAGTTTAGGTTCGGTTTGATTCGATTTTATAAGTTTTCAATTTCAGCTGCAAGCAAACTAAGGTTACCTCCATTCAACTCAACTCCACTCCATCCATCCAATAAATATGCTTGTTTCTGACCAAATGACCGACACTTCCTGTTCTGTACTCTCGGTTCTCTCGTTATGCTCCCCAGCTATTGTTTGCTGTTGTTTGCCGATTTGTATCTGGGTAATGCCACAGTTTGCCAGTAATTTGGATAACTTACTGAGTGCGGGTTCAATGGACATTGATTGGTGTAAAAAGGTGTCGAATCACTTGAATTGAAAAATGTTGCAAATAGTTGCAAGCACTGTTTAGGTTATCAAATGAAAAATATAATTTTATAGTTATGCTTATAGACTTTGTAAAATTGTTAAAGAAAAACAGGTAATATATGTGGGTGACTTTTGTGAAAATCGGATTATATAGCTGCCATGGAAGCATTCGGGAAATTTTTACAAAAATTAATTATAGTTTGTCAGTTTTCAACATATATTTATATATATGAGATATACGCATCTTGTATTATTTCAAAAGTTATTTGGTTTTATTTTTATGAAAATATAAATATGAAAATCGGACCACTATATTATATAAGAATGATCGGTAAATGTAGAGGAAAATGTAAAACTGTAAATGTAAAAAATTAAATTAAAAAAAATAATGTTTATTTTAGTTTAGATTTGATTATATATGGATATATTTATAATTATTCAATTGCAATCTGAGAGGGTATACAAACTTCGGTATGTCGAAGTTAGCTTCTTGTCTTGTCATCTCTAAAATAGCGAGTAGCGGCATTTTATAAAAGGGAACTTTCCATTATTTAACAACTGTTAAAGCTGTGGCATCTGTTCTGTCCTCAATTTCTTCAAACCCTGAATTTTTGCTTCCTTTTTGCTTTACAAAAAGGCTACGAATCAAGTGCAAGAATATATCCCCGACATCTCTACATACTTTTTTTGGGGCTGCCGGCTTAGTTTGCAGTTATTTCACCTGATTTTTGGAGTTTATCCCACACAGATACCTTGGATATTGGGACACTGCACAGAAAAAAAAGATTTATATTAAATGAAATATCAGTTAGTAGTACCGACGACGCGAGGACGACTTGCTAGCGCCTCCCAAAAAAGATAACGGTTTGAGCAGCGTGAGCAAATTGAGCCACGGCGTGCCCATCTCTGGTTTAGACTGAGTTGCAAACTTTTATATTCTCTGCCATATGCCAGAATACACAAAATATTTCGATTTACAAGAATATACTGAAATAGATAATGAAAGAGTGGAGAATGAAATCGTTGTAGAGATTTGGTTAATATAATTTCCTAACAAATTGATTATACGCAAAGTTGTAATATTTTTCTGCGTTTTCCGTTACAAGTGCAATATGGTGGCAGCTGCCGTGGTGCCCGTTTAACAGCTGCTTAACAGGCTTGGCCCCGTCTCTTTCTGAGGTAGTGCACTCACTCCTCTCTTTCGACTGCTCCCACTATTTTACTTCCCAAACAGTTTCTTGAGTAGGGGTCGTCGCGTATGTGTGTGTGAGTGTGTGTAAGCCGGCACTTGTGCAACTTCTTTGTGGGTTGTTCACATATCATTGAAGACCGGGAATCCCCTTCGTTCGTTCTTTTTTTTTTTTTTTTAGATGAGAGCCACTTGCTGTTACTTCCCCTTTGCGACCGCTTTTCCGTCTGAGGCGACGGCGTCGTCTTATTGTGCCACGTTTTTCTATATTTTCCAGCTTCTCTCGTTACTATTTTCCTTTACTTCTTTTCGCGTAGACATGGCCATAAAATTGCTGGTGCTGGTGCTGCTGCGTCTGCTTGCGTCACACCCTCTTGCCCCTTTGTCTCCCCTGTTTCCCCATCCTGTTCTGTGCTGGTCTCCCCTCTTTCTCAGCTGTGCCGTTGTCTTGTCATATATACTTTACTCTACTCCATGCTGCTCTCCCACACGTTATTTACTTTGTGTCTGCCTTCGCGTCTCTCCTTTGCGCTTTGGTATTTTTATTATTATTATTTTTCGCGTAATTCTCTGTTTTGGTCTGCAGTTTCTTTGGAAAAATTCAACTTTTACTTTTTTTTTCCTTCTGTTTTGTTGTTGTTTGTTTTCTTTTATTTGCCTTCTTCTATGCCCTCGTCTCGCTGTGTGTGTGTGTGTGTTAAGTATTTTTATGATTATTTTTTGTTACTTTGCTCTTTTGTTTTGCTCATGAAATTTAGTATTTACTCTGCTTTTACGCTCCTTTCGTTCTGAGTCTATCAATTTGTTATATTTTGTTTTGCTTTTCCCCCGTCTGTCCCCTTGCTTTTCTCGCCTCCTTTTCCGTTATTCGTCACTCCATTTCAATATCAAAAGTCGCGCCTTACGTTAAGCACACATTGAGTGAGAGAGGGGAGAGAGTGCCCGGGTGAGAGCTGGCTAGACGGTTCATTCATACATTTTCACGCTTTTTATTGAGCGCGTGAGTGAGTGTGTGTGCGAGTGAGTGAGAGGATTTAAAACCTAAAATTGCATTTTCGTCCCCTTTTTTTATTCTGTTTGTTCCACACTCGCATTTGTTTTATTTGATTTTTATAGCGCTTTTGAAGGTTTGTCTGACTTTTATTTTTATGATTGAAGGTCGTTTTGGTGATTTTTCTTTTATTCGTCTGCTTTTACTGGATTTCACTTCCTTTTCGGACTTAGCCTCAAATATTTTTCCATATTGCATAGGGTTCTATTGTATCCGTTGTAAATTTATACTAAGTTGGGCTGGCATTTTATATTTATATATATTTTTGAGAAAAGTAATAATTAGGTACCAGTAATATACTGCCCCAGTTAAAGTACTGGAATGGAAAAAAAAAAATTCCAGATACACTTTAGCCGGAACATAATCTGTGCGTAAAAAATAAATATTAGAAACCGGAACTTAAAGTTTTGTGATGATTCCAGTGTTAAAAGTAAATAAATGCTTTATATTCGTATCTAGCAAAGAGCGCTTCAATTTGTAAAATCTCTAATTAGTTAAGTATGTTTATCAAAACATTGGAAAATTGGCAATATTTCATCCCGTCCATTTTCCCAATAGCTTTTATTATATTTCGTTAGCTCCGTTAATTGGCTATGAAAATACCTTCCGCACGCGCACACATACCATTGCGCTAAAAAACGAAAAGTCGCGTCGCATGCAAAACTCATTAATATGCATCGGTTGATGTTGTTGTTGTTTTTGCTGTTGGTTGTTTGCCGATTTTATAACTTTGGCGTACACCTTACCCAAGTCTCGAGAAACAACAACAGCAACAATATAACAACAACAATATGAGTATAATGGAGCCATAATGAGAGCCAGCGAGAAACGTTGAAAAAAAAGTTCAATAAACTTTTGCAGCTAGCAAATATTCGAATTTGTTTCTCTTTCTTTTGTTTTCTTATTTTGTAGTTTTTTGATTGGTCACTATAAGGTGTGCTGTCTCTTTTTAACGCCTTTGTGTGTGTGTCAGCAATTTTGTAATTTACTTGCTCGCCAATTTACATTTATTTCCTCTCCATCACTTTTTTCGTAATGGATTTTCTCTGAATGGAGTTTCTAAATAAATAAAAAAAAAAAGTTGGAGCTGAGAGCTAGAGAACTAATTCTATCTTGAGTTTTATATAAGTCTATGGGGACTTATTGCTATTGTAATAATTTCAGTATTAAATACATTATAAGAGGTAAAATTCATACGTTAGACGTTTGATAATAATATATCCATACTTTTAATAAGAAAATAATTCATTCTCGCTCTATAATCCTTAATAATCTTTATTTAATCAAACCACATTGTTGTTTGTATTACGATTTATTTATTACCTTCTATGGAGTTTTATTTTAGTCTCGAGCAGCCAATTTCTCGGCAAAAATTTTCTTTAATCAGTTTGAGCTCATTTGCCGGCAATTTGTTTACTTTGTTGTAAATATATATATTTATATCTTTGTATCAATCGTTGGCAAGGCAATTAGCTGGAGTTGTTAACGTTGCGATGGATGGCCCCTACTCCGACTCCATTTTGTTTTCTTATTGATGATCAAGCGCAAGTCAGCCATCGGAGCAACTGGTTTGGTTCCGCTTTCGAAAAGTTTCCCCTTCCTTGTTGTCTTCTCCACGGGCCGAGAGCCCCTCTCCGGGCGTCTCCGGGTGGTATTCTTTAAATCTTTATTAATCTTTAGTTTTTGCAAAATCACCCATTATAAGCCAAAATTTTTTTTTTAAATGTTTACCAAACTTAATTATACATTTTTACTAATTTGCAAATTTTCTCCTTTTCTCTTTGCAGGTAAATATCGAACGATGTGGTGTAGAAATTGGCAACCGATTGGCTCTCAATCAGAAATCATTATTTGTTTGTGCCACTGTCTGTGATTGCCGTTGCCCTGAAATAAAAAAACCAAACGCGTAATCTGGGTGTCCGAAGTTTGAAATTGATTTGTGCTTCAGTGAATTTATTAACTTTCATTGAAGGAAAATACAATAGATAAGAAATTAGAGTATTCATACAGCGGAAAGGCTTTGGGTTTCTATATAAAATTAACCAGAGGTTGTCCTATGCGTCTGAATTACTGAAAATATCGACAACTTAAAATATCGACAACTTAAAATATCGACTGAATTACTGAATAGCCGATGTGGCAAACAAATACACACTCGCAGGCCATGGGCACAGCATTGGTATCTTTGATCATATTCTTCAATGAATGAGAGCATCGATTTTTTTTACCCTTGCAGGGTATTATAATTGCAGGAGCATTTTCGACCCTATATCATATAGCTGCCATACAAACGGTCCCTAAAGTTGTAGAAAAAAAATTATAACTTTACTGTTTTTTAACATATCTTAATCAACTCTCGGTTGTGAGCTTTATATATTATTTCAGAGTTTCGGATTTAACTACTATATCATATAGCTGCCATAAGAACGGTCGGGACATTTTTAGAAAAAATGTATAACTTTGTCAGTTTTCAGATTTGCCTCTTCTTTGAGATACAAGCATTCCACATTATTTCAGAATTTCGTTTAAAATTTCATAAAAATCTGACGACTGTATCACATACAAAGCTGCCATACAAACGAACGGGATATTAATATTCATAGTATTATTAATACAATAAATTGTACTGCCAGTTTTCAACACATCCTCATATACTCTAAGATATGAACATTTTTTTAGTATTCATTTCATAAAAATAGAACGCAGCTGCCTGGGAATATGATCCAAATATTTGATCATATTGATATTTTTCTAAAAATTGATTTATCTTTTGATTCATTCATTGATACAATACTTTCACAACATCAGAGACATGTTATGGTAAAGTTTTACCCGCGGGCGCCTCCTAAAAAACGGATGGTCATGGGAAATATATACCAATAACGCAGATCTTTTGTCCTAAAATAGGAAAAACATTCTATAGTAGTAGTAGTAGTCTTATCAGAGTTTTTTTTTGCTAATCAGCAGTGTTGCCATTTTAGCTTATTTTAAGCTAGATTTAGCATATTTTGAAATGAAAAAGCTTGAAAAATACTTGAAATGCATATAGCTTAAAATCTGGCTTATTTTAAATTTCATTTAGCTAATTTTGGCTTAAAAAAATTTATAAGAAAACATGGTTTGTTTTTCGATTGTATTATAATTTTTTTGTAATTTTTATAGACTATAGAGTTTTGGTCAGAAGTTTCGATGTACAAGGATGCTGGCCAAAACAAAGCTTTCGAGCAACTGGCGTTATTTGCTTTGCATATACTTTCACTGCCATGGTCGAATGCTGTGGTTGGGAGGGTATTCAGCCAAATGAACATCGTAAAAACAAAGTAGCGCAACAAAATGTATTTAAAAAGCTTAAACGCAATATTAAGAATAAGGCTTGTTTTTGAAATTTTAAATTATTTAAAATATACAAAGTATATACTTTTTTAATGTTATAAATGTGGACCTGCGACGTCATGACAAATGTTGCCATGACTACCAACTTCCAACGAAATACCTCGCTTTAGTTCAATCATCCGCCAAATATATGGAATCTTATGATGAAGTTGATGAAATTATTTCTTTACTATAATAGTTATATAAATATCATATCAATATCGGATCTATAAAAGTAAAAAATCAACTATTTTAATGTTTTCATTGATTAGCTTATTTTTAGCATTTTTTTTTTAAATTTTTAGCTTTTTCTAGCTTATTATACCCTTGCAGGGTATTATAATTTCAGTCAGAAGTTTGCAACGCAGTGAAGGAGTCATCTCCGACCCTATAAAGTGTATATATTCTTGATCAGCATCAACAGCCGAGTCGATCTAGCCATGTCCGTCTGGCCGTCTGTCCGTCTGTCCGATTATACGCGAACTAGTCCCTCAGTTTTAAAGCTATCTGAATGAAACTTTGCAGATAGTCTTCTATATACTCTCACTCGTACATA
>VNJS01013447.1:0-14342 GCA_008042575.1 Drosophila watanabei | reverse complement strand
GGGGGGGGGGGGTTAACAGGGAATTTTAGGAGCTAACTTAAGTGCACTATATAGAAATATAGGGAATTTCGGAAGGATTTACTTTGGAACTTGGAAACTAAGGAAACTTATATAACTCTTTTAAAAAAATATTCAAATATATTTTATATTATTTTGAAATCCTGGTAAAGTCTGTAAAGTATCTAGCTTGATATTCAACAACCAGAGAGGAGACTTATAACCCTTTTTAAAATAATTTACAAATATTTTTATTATTTGAAAACCTTTAAAAAATTCCCAAAAGCTTATTTTTTAAAACTTAAAATAAACATTTCCCCTTCGGAAAACTTTCAAAAATCGTCAGTGTAAAAAAAACCATAAAAATAGATATTAGTTATGGGGGGGGGGGGAGGGGGAAACTGGAAAATGGGCGCAATGTGTCGTGTTCCGCTGCATGCATGTGCTCGTTCGTTCGCTCGCTCGCTCGTTGGTTCGTTCCACTTCCGGTTTGGTTTCGGGCCGGTCTCCATGGAATCCATCAATGGATGTACGTACGTGTCCCGCGATCCGGCATATCGGGTTCTGCATCCACCGAGCTCGTTCCACTTAAGGGATCTGCGTCATCTGAAACCGCAAATGAATTAAGCAAAGCGGCACACACAGAGTGGCAAACCATATAAGGGCTAACCCTCTCTCTAACGCCCGTTTTCATGAAAAAATTGTAGAAAAACTCGCATACGTCATATCCGTTGGGAGCAACACACAAAATAAAAGTAAATAAATAAATAAAAAGTATATATGTATATAAAAAAAAGGGTGAAGTGGTACCTGTGAATGAATAGAGCTGCGCTTGTGGGTGTGCGTCCGCCGTCGTATCTCTGCGGCAAACCTGGCGGAGCTAAGAGATATTTAACTCACGTTTTGTCTTCTTGTTTTTTACGGTCGTCGTTGTTATTTTTTTATATTTACACACGCAGATAAACAAAACCTAGCGAGTGCCAGAGATAAGCAGAAAGAGTAAAAAAACAGCGTTATGTATACTATAATTAAAAACAAACAAATAAAAAAAAAACAATGAATGAGCGAAACAATTTCGTTCTAAAAAAAAGTACAACTTCCAAACACTTGAGATATATCATGATCCAACGAATTACAAGCTGTGATGATTGAATTAAGTGTTTATAAAGCTAAATAAAACGATATAATTAATAATAATATTATGGGGGCGATATTAATGAGTGGAGTAACCAAAAATAATAAATTAAATATACCCAAAAAATCAAAGCCCCATGAATGAGCGTAACAAATCGTTCGAAAGTTCAGCTTCCCAACTTTAAATAATTAAAATAAAATAATAGCAACAAATTTGTGGCAATGTGGGGGCGACTTGGTTGAGTGGTTGTGGGTGTGATGTTGCCAAAATCCGGTTTTCTAACAAATATGAAAAATACACTCAAACTCGAAAGCATTTATTTTTCGTTTTTTATTATTTTCTAGTTTTTAGTTTACGCTTTGTTCAGGTTAAACAGCAATTTGTTGACGCGCTTTTTTTTCAAGTTTACATTTTCAACGCTTTGAAGGTCGTTTCCACTGTTATTCACGATTGCTTTTGTGGTTTTTGTTTTTGTTTTTCGTCTTTGTTTTGTGTGAACTCATCAATGAAACAATCTAAACACAAAAGCACTCACAAGTGTGACACAGAACGTGACAAAAAAGTATAAAAAAAAAATAAACGAAGAAAAAAAACTATAAAGATATAGATACTAGCACACTCGCACAGGTATACTTGTGTGTTTAGGGGGGAGGGGAATACAAAACGATATGGCCATATGGGCTGATACAAATTGTGAATAACTATATAATGGCTTGCGTTTATAGTGGGGAAAGTTACCTGTAGCGTTAGAAAATGGAGGCCCTGAATTATATCCAAGAGCTCGTGGGAGGAGGCTACGCATTTTAAGTGGGAGATCGATTTCTTGAATTTGGATATAGTTAAGAATAAGAATATTTAAGGTTTATATAGAAATTAAAAAATGTCAGGGAATTATTATTTTCGGACTTTTTTATGTCATTTAAAGAACTCAATTAAGAGTTCAATAATTTAAGCATCTGCTCAAAACTATGGTGTCAAAACGTACAAAATTTGAAATTAATTACTGCAATAAATTATAGAAAAAACGCTACTTTATTAGTTTGCAAATTATCGATAAAGAAAATATATGATATCGAAAATATATCATCTCCATTAGAGAAATATTTTAATCGATTTTAAAATGTAAACGATTATTAAAGTTGATTTATTATTCCACCAATAAATATGCAATATTTATCGATACAAAATATGTACTTTTGAATGGATTTCATTTTTTATTTTTTACGCTAAAACTCTTTGGAAAAATGCTACTTTATATGCTTACTTTATACATTATTGATAAAAAATAATATCGAAAAGGTATCATCTCCATTACAGAAATTTTTAATCGATTTTAAGGTGCAATATTTATCGATACAAAATATATGTACTTTTGAATGGATTTCATTTTTATTTTTTACGCTGAAACTCATTGAAACAAAACATATTTGGAAAAACGCAACTTTATATGACAACTTTATACATTATCGATAAAAGAAAGGGTATCATCTCCATTACAGAAATTTGTAATCGATTTTAAAGTGTAAGCGATTATTAAAGTTGATTTATTATCCCATCAACAAATATGCGATATGTATCGATACAAAAAATGTACTATCGAAAGGATCCCTTTGTTTTTACGCAAAAACTTATTAAGATGTTATTAATCGATTTTAAAAGCAAACGATTAATAAAGTTATGGAATTATAGTACTTATAACTAACCTACAAAGTGACATACTTATTTTAAATGCTCAAATTTTAAAACCAAAAGCCGTCAAATAGCCTCGCTTAAATCTTTTTCCCCCCTCTGACAAAAACGTTTTCCATTAAAAGAGCTTAGCCAGCGCGTTTCCGATATTTTGCCACTCCGACCAAAGTTTATTTGCATCTATGTACAGTATTTCCTCTATTTTTTTCCACTCTTTTCCGAACTATTCGAATGGAGCTCAAAGTCGAACTGAGTTTGTTTGAGGAGGAAATTGCTATCAAATGCAGTTTGTGCGGATTGATATCCATGGCCATGGCCGCTTCTGCTTCTGCTTCTGCTTTTGCTTTTGCTTGGGCAAAAATAGCAAAAGGCCTCCTCCTACTCCTCCTCCTACTGCCGCTTTTTTTCCAATCCCTTGGCCATATCTTTGGTTTATTTATAAAGTTCAGCTGGAAGTGCACAGTTAGGCCGGCCGACTGATGATAATACTGAACATTTCTGCTTTATTTCAATTTGCTTTATGCTTTTTGTCTGTTTTTTTTTTTTTTGCTTTTATTTTTGTGTTGTACGTCAAGTAGAAAATTGTAAGCTTCCGTTTTGCGTTATGCTGATGAGCAGCAGCATTTTTTGATGACAATTTCCATACCATTCTCAAGCTTATAAATATAGGAAGAGCATTTCCGTTGATACGCCAAGTCGCACTTCCGTTTCCAATTGAAGAAAAGAAGCGAATCTCTCTCTCCCCCTTCTTCATTTCCTCTGAAACCCCTTCTTTTTATGAATGAGATTCGCTTGCAGGAATTTTCACGCATACTTGGCTTGGGTTTTGGGCTAATAGCAGGCAGTAGTAGCAAACAGCATGTCGTGTTACCAAAAGCAGAAAAGGGCTACACTTGGCCGAGCATAACGAACGTCAAATTCCAGAGACTCTGCTGCCGCTGCTCCTCCTCAAATGACACACACATAGTTCAAAAAGCATTCTAAAGTTTCCACCTCTTTCTCTCTATATCTTTCAGATGGCTTCTCCAGTTTTCGCCAAGCGTTTCCGGAATGGTGCGAGGACGATAGCCAAGCGCACAACAAAGAAATGGAATCTAGTCGCAATGTACAGACCGATCAGTTAATGGGTCTCAGGTAAGTTATTTTATATACTCAAAATAAGTCTTGCAATATAATCCTGTTTATATATAATCCTGTTACAGATCTTTACGCATTTCCACACCGCATTCCGATTCCGCGTGCAGCAGTTCGGCCGAATCATCGGACTGTGAGAGCACCGGCCACCATCATCATCATCATCATCACCATCATCATCACAATTTCAATGAGGCGCCCGTGGAGATAATTCCAGGACTTTTGTTCCTCGGCAATGCCTCGCACAGCTGCGACTCGAATGCGTTGCAAAGGTACAACATTAAGGTGAGCTTATTGAATTCTTTTAAGGCTGCATAAATAAATACTAATTACTTAATGCTTCCTCGCAGTATGTGCTGAATGTGACACCGGATTTGCCAAATGAGTTCGAGAAATTGGGCATCATCAAGTATCTGCAAATTCCAATCACCGATCATTATTCACAGGATTTGGCCATGCATTTCCCAGATGCCATACAGTTTATAGGTAAGTGCGGGGCTATATTTTCTTTAGAATAACTAAAAATAAACTTAAAACCTTTAAAGGGATGTCATAGAAATATCTTTGAAATCAATATAAAGTAAAAGTGTCATTAAAAGTATGTCAAGGCATTAAGCTCTTTACAAAACTCCACAATTTTTCAATGAGATTGGATTAGGATTGAAAGAAAATATTTTTAAATTTTTATTTTATTATTTTTTTATTTTTATTATTATATTTTAATATCGATTCTGTATCAATATTTAATAAAAACGATATTTTAATTAAATGTCGATACAAAATCGATCTAAAAATAAATCCGACTAATGTCAAAATTTTTATTTTAGAAAGGTTTTTAATATAATTAAATATAACAAAGAATAATCGATTATTAAACATTTTTGCGATAAATTCGCTTTTTTATGATAATTTAAATTCGATATATCAAACTATACGATCATTTCAAATTGAAATTCTGAATTTATTACTTTATATCGGACTTATTTCTAATTGAAATTCTATTTATTTCATTGCATACTTTTAGACATCCTTTTAATTGATTTCAAATCCACAAAATAAGCCAAAAAAACACATAAATCAAATTATATTCATCTTTTAATGATATATTTTAAATAAATAATACAATACTTTCATAGAACAATGAGAGTTTCGACCTTGCAACCGAAATTATCATTTTTTTGTATTTTTTTGATGACTCTCTCGGGAGTCACATAATATTATGCATTAGCTTTATGACATCATGACATTTTATCTGTTGAAAAATCTCTAATGTTTTGCCTTTTCTATTCCGAAACAGAGGAAGCGCGGTCCGCGAACTCGGCGGTGCTGGTCCACTGCCTGGCCGGGGTGTCGCGCTCGGTTACCGTGACGCTCGCCTACTTGATGCACACCCGGGGCCTGAGTCTCAACGACGCCTTCATGATGGTCCGCGACCGGAAGCCGGATGTATCGCCCAACTTCCACTTTATGCAGCAGCTGCAGTCCTTCGAGAGCCAACTGCGCCTGAGCCCGGGCGATGGGCAGGCAATGGACGAGTCCGGTGTACTGATGAGCACCAGTGTCGTTGGCCAGGGCCTGGGCCTGGGTTCGGCGTCACCTGCCAGCTCCGTTTCGAATGTGCTCACCACGAATCCTAGTGTGGTGGCCTCGCGCTGCGGCCGCGGCTCCAAGTTCTCTTGCAATTGCATTGCGCCGGACTGCAAATGCATGCAGACCGGTGGCTTTATGGCCGCCCACTTGGCCAAGGCCACCGGGGTGTCGCCCGACTCGGGCATCGAGTTCGATCGCTGGACACCGTCCTCGGACACGGGTCTCAAATGAGATCAGCTGGGCGGTAAGAGTTTTGTGCTGCCGCCAAGTCAGGAGATGCTAGTAGTAGCAGCAGCAGCAGCAGTAGGCGTGGCCACATCACCGCCGCCCATTATTTCCCTGGCCGTTAATCCGGATAATATGTCGCCGGCCAGCACCACCAGTTCATCCACATCGACAACGACGACGGCGGAGGCGGTGTCCGTGGTTGAGGTGGTGCAGCATCGGGATCAGGAGATGGCCGAGCTGGAGGAGGAAGAGCAGCTGGAGGATGGCTACAACGGTGACGAGACGGCAGTCTAAAATAGCAAAGCTTTTCCCTAAAGAAAACAACCCAAAATCCATACATATGAGCCGGAACTTACAATTCCCAACTAAAGATTCATCGAGTTTGAACATTAAATATTATATTAATTAATGCCTAATAAATAAATTAATGTTTATGTACGATTTTAAGGTCAAATAATGCAAAAACAAAATCCAATGTTATCCACACAACAAACTAAACAAATATATAAAACATATTTATATATATGTATACACCACAATGTACATGTTTGTATGTATTTAACTCGTAAGCCAAGTCAAGAGAATATATGAAAGCCGAGAAAATAAATTAGTTGAAAACTTTAAACACACACCCACACACAGTACATATAAATATAGTTTTATTTTTAGTTGTAATCTTTACTAAAACAACTCGAAATTTGTTTATAAATGTAAAACTTGTTAGGAAGTGAATACAACTACTGAATGCCAAGTCATATATAAGTGTAAAGCGAAACTAAAACCGAATATCGAAGAATTTTTAAAATTGAAAACATGAAAAAACAAAACAAACTAAAAACTAAAACAAAATGAAAATGAAAATAAAATACAAACATATTTTGCACAACACAAAACAAAAAGAAGAAAAAAACAGAAAACAGAAAAGAAACCTGAACTCCATGCCAAGAGCAAAAACTTTTTTATGGTTTTTAAAGGGCGGTAAAAGGATTTTATGATGCAACATATTTTCTACCAAATAAAAATGTTAAAGATGCGGGAAACGAACGAAACGAAGGGCAAAGGATAAAGGCATAAATTTGTTATTTAATGGATATAAAAAAAACTAAATAAAGTTGTATGTCAGCTGTTTTCCAGTCGGGCAATGTTGGTACAAAATTTATCAGGTGAAGTTTAACAAAAATATAAACGAAACACACACAAAACCAAAATGAATGCATCATAAACTGAATATATGAACAACACAAAAACTAATATAAAAACAAACCCAGAAACTTTTTGGAAAAAATAAGGCTGTGCGCAATATAAAAATAATAATATTTATATAAATGTAGAGGAAAACCCCGAGTTGAAAACAGAATTTGATAAAGAAATGGAAAGGTTAGAAGGTTAGATTAGTTGGTTTTTTAATGAAGGCCAAGAACGAGTTCTACCAGCTAAAGCTTGACTGATTCGATTTGGCAAAGAGTTGAAAAGATATGGTAAAAATAATGCTGATAATGGTAAGTGGTTTAATGGTCAGAATATTCTAAATTTTAAAGCTCAGGAAATAAGTCCAAATGCTTGTGCGCGGGATTGCGATATGGGAATGCTGATTCTTCGGGTTTCCCCCCGATTTTTGTCTTGATTTCGTTTGTTCGTGGAAAATTGTAATGAAATGAGATTTTTGATTAGGCAGCTAATAAAAAATACGGATCGAAGTTCCTGTTCAAAAGGAAGCTTGTTGTTAGCCAATAAGATTTTTTGCATGAGGAAAACCCCTACGATTTTGAACGAGCTTTCCCCAGCTAAGCGCCAGAAACCAAGGCAAAAACAAAAAAAAGAAGAATAACTTACGCATTAAGCAAAGTTACAAAAATGCCAATTTAATAATGTTGAAAAAGCCTCAGTCAGTATAAAATAAAATATATTTAAATAAATACACACAAATTCTAACTTTTGAAGCGGCAGACGAAGAATATTAAAAAATAATTGTGTATTGAAAGTTTTGCCACTTAATATTCGATAAATTAAGGAAAAATAAAAGTTGTATTAAAAATATAATTAAATAAATGTTTGCTGATGATCCATGTGACAAATTCCAATACTTGAAATCAGCACAAAAAGGCCACAAGAACAACAACCAATTTTTACAAGCGAAATTTAAATTTTTGGCCTCCCTAAAAATGGAGAAGGAATCTTTGTTTTTCTCTCGTTTTCTCAAGCAACAATTTTTACATACATTGTACCATCTGAGTGTTGAATTTTTCCCCATCAATGTTTAGCACACGAGATAATAAGAGTTTTTAAGCGCCAGTGCCAACAAAGAAAAGTAAAACAAAAATAAATACAATACCTTAAATCGAAATTGTACCTTGAACAAAACGGAAAAGAAAAAGTCCAAAGAAAAATTATGTTTCAATGGCGCGCGTTGGTAGCACTGAGCACCTTGCAGCTTCAACCAAACAATAAAGAACACAAGTGTGACGAACAAATGGAAATATTCTATAGCTACCTAGTTGTGTTTTGCACATTTTGTAAACTTTACAACACGATGAAATGAAATGAAAAACCGATTATCTAAATAAACGAAAGCCCCGCAAAACGTTATGTATAATGATATATATATACATATATACTATATATACTTATACAGGATACCAAAACATACATAACTAATAAAACCGTTTTTAAAACCCGTAAACAAGTGTGGATTTCTCTTTGAAAAACATTTATTTCCAACATGTGAGTAAACTTAGTGCTAAAAACTAAATCATGAGTCAGTTTGTGATCTAATTGATGTTACAAAAAGCATTCTAACTGCAAATTAGCTTTCAAATTTACAACTTGATCTTTATGGCTTGGAACCTATTTTATATCTTTGGGCATTTACAGAAATTTGGATCATAAAAGTCTTTTTTATTAATAGTTAGTTGAGTAAAGACATTTTAAAACCGATAATAATCTTTGTTTTTAATACCTTCACAGAAAATATTTTGAAATATCAGAATTTTTGAACACATTTTAGGACATTTACAAAAATAATACCCATTAAGTACATGACAAGTTATTTGGCTAAATATTTGAACAATAAGCACATGTTCCAGGTGTTACTTTATAAGGATTTACATTTGTTTTTAATTTAAAAAATCATTTCAACAGGAAATCTTTAGTTTTAAAATCTTGAAAAAGTTAATTTCACAGGAAATCTTTCGGTTTAAAAGCTAGAAATATGTAGCTGCTGAAAATTGTAGCTTAACGACATTTTTTTTATTATGATAAACCTTTAATTAATATCATTTAGCTGCCTTAGGAACGATTTGATCAGATTTGTATACAATTTTCTCAAAGAAAAATTTCTTAAATTAATACAAATCGCAGAACTATATCTTTATATTAACTTTCAACCTATTGAAACATTTATAGTTTGAATTTGATTTAAAAAAAACCCTGCATAAAACCTGGAACAGGCTTTGAATATTAACAATTTCCATAGATTTGAGATTCCTTTCGGCTTAGCTTAACTACGACAATTGACACAAAGGACAAAGGAACAACATCTGACAAATATTGAGCGATCTGGATACAATAAATGCTCTACAAAACAAACACGACAACGACGCTGACTAAACATATTATTGTCCTTCTCCGTAAACCCGAGTTCTTACAGACCCTTGTTGAAATATACGCGCCTGGGCACATTGCCTCGCGTTTTCTTCTCCATTTCCTCGTAGAGTTCCGGTTCAAAGGTGCGCATGGTGGAAGTATCCAAAGAGCATTGTTGTGGGAATAAAGAGCAGGCCGTGGGCACCATGAAACAGAGGCTAAAAAGGATTTTATTTATTAATTAACAATAAGAAAAGGTGCTTATGTGAGTCCACTTACAAGCAGCCAACCATTAGGGTCTGGAATGGGGCATTTATCCACTTGATGCGCCTGTAGGCGGGCAGTTTCTCCAGTCTTTCCATGATCAAAGGCAGCACCAGCATCCCAGGCGCTGCCATCGCAATCCTGGATATAATCACCTCGCCAATACCCTTTATGGCCGCCAATCTACTCTGTCCCACAATCTCTCCGTCTGCATTTTTCACCTCGATGCCATTGAGTATCTCATTCTGACGCATCAGCGGAATGTTGACAAAATTGGCCGCCGCCACAGCAGCAAAGGGTACAAATCTTTGGAACAATGGACTCGCCTTCCTCGACCAATAGTTCTTGCATCCGATGGCGGCTATCAGAGCGGACGTTGTGGCCGAAACATACGCCACGCCCAGCTGCGTAACGCTGGTGGGTGAATTGGCATTACGATTCGTATAGTTGACCACCGCATTGAAGGACTGATTGATGAACTGCCAGAGCACCACGGCTGGGACGGTTCTATAGAAGGCGAGCATGCCGCCGGTGATCAGCATGCCGCCGGGGACCTAAAAAAATAACACAAAACGAATCATTAATTAACAATAAATTAACTGTTGGCAGAAATAGAGAGAAAAAATATAATAAACTATAGTTAAGGCTTAGGAAATGGATTAAAGATTATTATTTCAGCACTTTTCGAGTCTTAAAATAATAAATTTTAGAGATTCAATATTAGTTTGTGTACATTTTATCTATAGTTCAGTTTTTATAACCCTTGAAACACTAGACAAAATGTGATAAAGAATCATTAATTAACACTAAATTAACTGTTAGCAAAAATAGAGACAAAAAATACAATAAACTATAATTTAAGCTTAGGAAATGGATTAGAGATTATTATTTCTGATTATTTCAGCACATTTTAAGTCTTAAAATAATTAATTTTAAAGATTTATTATTAGTTTTTGTTAATTTTATCTATAGTTCACTTTTTATAACCCTTATAAACCTTGTAAACTATGGTAACCTTGAAAAAGCTTCCTCTAGTCTAGAAAACGGTTTATAAATTATTATTTCAGCCTTTTTTGGAATCTTAAAATAATTAATTTTAAAGATTTAACATTAGTTTGTGTTAAATTGTATCTCAAGTTCAGTTTTTATAACCCTTAAAACACAAGACAATTAGTAAAAAACGAATCATTAATTAACAATAAATTAGCTGTTGGCAGAAATAGAGGCAAAAAAATACAATTAGCTATAATTTAAGTTCAGGAAACGGATTAGAAATGATCATTTCAGCACATTTCGAATTTTAAAATAATTAATTTTAGAGATTCATTATTAGTTTTTGTAAATTGTATCTCTAGTTCAGTTTTTATAACCCTTGTGAACCTTGTAAACTATTGCAACCTTGAAAAAGCTTCCACTAATCTCAACTATATTTTTTTACAATTTTATAAGATAAGCTATTAGGCTATACTGATGAAATACCTTGCAGTCTAGTGTTAAATTCGTGCCTCTATGTTTTTCTCTTTTTTATTTTTGTTTTCTATTTTTTTCTTTTGGCAACCAATTCATTCACAACGTCTATGCCAGGCGATGTTTCTCTATTTTAGGGATCAGCCCACGTGCCATGAAGCCATCACGAGACTTGCCTGAAAGCTCATGCGGCCGCAGAAATTCTGCAGTTCGCCGGTATCCGGATGAAAGGCCGAATTGTATAGCTTCATGTTGTAATGAACTTCCTCGGGCTTCACCAGCGGCGATTGTTCACCCTTCCGGTACTTTTCGATCATGGTCTTGGCTTCCAGCAGGCGATCACTGGACACGACCACGGTCCGAGGATCCGTCATCCAGGCAAAGTACTGGAAGCGACCAGCAAAGGTGCTGAGGTCAAAGAGGGGTTTGTCCACATCGATGAGGGCTATAAAGATGGGGAGAAGGGTTTAATGAATATTTATATATCTTTATTATATGATTTTATTAAAAATGATTAAAACTTTGGATGATAGGATGAATATCTTAATGAAATAAGGCTAAAGGAGGTCACTTATTTGTCTTTTTAATTTAATTTTGAATGTTTACATTGATAGACTCAAAAAATATTGTATTTTCTTATTTAAAAAAGTGTTTACAAAGATAAGGTCTATCCCAAAATGGGAAAGTTCTCTTAAAGTATGCTATAAAATGTGAATTTTTAACATAAAAGCGGTTATAAAAACATGTTACATTTAAGTTTGCAATTTTATTTTATATTTTCTGTCCACAAATTGAAGAAATTTAATATTTAATGAAAATTAAGAACAAAGAGCGATTAATAAACAATAGAAATACGAAATATATAATATAAAACAATGTAACATTTAAGTTTGCATTTTTTTTATATTTTAAGTTCGCAAATTGAAGTAATTTAATAAATTAAATTAATAATAAAATAAATGAAAATGAATAACGAAGAGCGATTAATTAACATTAGAAATACGAAATATATAATAAACAAATATGTAAACATTTAAGTTTGCAATTTTATTTTTTATTTTTAGTCCACAAATTGAAGTAATTTAATAAATTAAATTAATAATTAAATAAATAAAAATGATCAACGAATAATAAACAATAGAAAAAATATAATATATAATATAAAAATATGTAACATTAAAGTTTGCAATTTTATTTTATATTAAATTTAAAGTAATTTAATTTAAATTTAAAATAATTTTATTATAAGTAATTTAATAATAAATGAAAATGTATAACAAAAAACAATGGAAAGAAGATATAAAAACATTACCAAGAGTTTTAATTTGAATTTTGAATGTCACTAGTTTTGCCAAATTAATTGCAATTTATTGAGACACCAATTAATTATTAATCAACAAATACTTACTGGATACCTGCGCCATTTTTGGACTCTTGCTTTCTTAAACGTTTGCAATTGCAAGTGGCTTACGTAAGCGCGTTTCGTCTACTGGCTATAATTTCAGCTGTTGCCGGTTTATCCACAGAATGTTGTTGTTGTTTTTGTTGTTGGTATCTTTGTTTGTTTGCAGCTGTGTACTTAGGGCCGCGTTAACATAAAAAAACTAATTCAATTGCAGGGAAGCAACACCTGAGCCGGCACAGCTGTTCTGTGTATTTTCTGCGGTTAAATATTTCACCTTTTGTTCTTGTTTTTATGTTTTTTTTCTTGCTTTCCCCTGTTGGCTGTGTGCCAAATTGCAAAATCGTTTTGTTTGCCGTCGTTTCTTATGTTGTGATTTATTTTTTATTTTATTTGGTTCATCCGCTGGCTGTCGCGGCAATTATTCAATTTAGCACTTCTTTTGTTGAACAATTTGCGCGGATGATTTAGCAACTAAAGTGAAATGCAAATTTTCAAATTGTTTACCAGCGAGATAGAACAGTGTGACCGTTGAGAAGATAGCAGAAAAATGCCACCAGTACCACGGAGCACAGCAGGGAGCAAGTTGTTAGTTCAACTTGGAATTGTAATTGTAAAAAGAAGTATAAAATTCAAATTTAAACGGTGGAACGATTGTTTAAGTTTTGTTTAAATTAGGAGCTTAATAAGTGCATTCAGCTGAATTTAAACATTGAAATCGCTTAAACTTTTAACCATTTTTTTTTGTTTTAAAAATTAGGTTTTACTTTTAAATCTAGTATATTGTGTAAAATGCATTTCCCATTGTTTAGAACTTAATTAAAAATTTAAATAAATTCATATAAAATCAAAATATCTAAAATACTCGCCAAAAAGGCTAGATCTGGCTACAAAAAGCCAAATTGGCATCTCTACTACATATGTCATTCGCCCGGAAACACCACAAATTCGATTCATAGTAAAACTAGATGAAAAGAAAACGTTTTTTTGGCATATGAACATTACATTAAGTTGTCAGATGTTTTTAAAAAGATAAAATAATGTAAATTTAGTTTAAATACCATATTCCCCCCACTAGCCGCTAGCTTACATTTAATCCCGCCAGATATAGCGGACAAATAGCCAAACTAACACAACTGTTGTTGTTTGTTGTTGTTGCTGGGCCGTTCTTTTCACTTTCGTTGCTTTTATTTACCAATCCGAGTGTTTAATTAGCGCCAGGCCACATTTTGCCATCGATTCGTGGCCCGCAAAATGATGAAAATCGGCGGAATAACTACAAGTAAAGGCAGCAGATAATAATAGACGGACAGAAGGGGCTGCTTAACGTGTGTGTGCTTGTGTGTGTGATACGCGTGTTTGCGAGTGTGTGCGTGTGTGTGTGTTTGTGAGTTTGTGTGTTTTTGCAAAAACCGGAAAAGCAAAAAACCTCACAGATACGAACGCCGAATGCAGATACATTAGCTGTAGATGCGGATGCGGATGCCAATGTTAGTGCGGATCTCGTTCCTGCATAAAGAATGCATCTCCTGCGGCTGTTGCTGGCGTCGCTGCTTTGCGGCTTCGCTTTAGGCGCCAATATACTGGCGGTTTTTCCCAGTGTATGGAAATCGCACTATCTCTTCGGACGGAGTTTGCTGCAAGAACTGGTCGAGAGTCGTGCCGGAAATCACTCCGTGACCTTGATCAGTCCCCATGCCGTGGAAGAGTCGAGAGAAATCCCACGTATAAGGGAGCTGCGAATCGAGGGACTGCATCAGAACTGGCTGGACATGGGCATGAGCTTCCAGGCGGAGGAGATGCGGGCCCAGAGCGTAATGGAGCGCTTCACCAGACTGATATATGCGGGCACCA
>VNJS01013439.1:0-12358 GCA_008042575.1 Drosophila watanabei | reverse complement strand
GATGAACCTTTTCCCATACCACCCCACCCTAACGTTAAGGTAGGCTCTTCTGAGTTGAATACTTGAGCCTTCATTCACATCATTGCAGGTGGTATATGCTAAGTGAGAATGGAAATGATGATTGCAGTTTATGACCTTTTCACCCTCCATCTCTTTTTGTTTGGGTCGCCCGTGCCTGTCCATTAGTGGAAGGGAATCACACACAAGTGCCTCTCTCTAAAATCTCGGTTGACCTTTTCATCCCTCTCTCTTCATTGCATTGTGTGGTTGCAGGTATGCGCCGGCTTTTGTTGACCTTTTTACCCTCCATCCCTTTAAGGATCGTGCCATTCATTTTTTTAACGGACGGAATTGCACCTGAGGCATGTGACCTTTTCACCATTCATCCCTTTTGGGCGTGGGAAAAATGATTGGGGGCGGATCGAACGCGTTCCGATATCGCTCCCTCGCGATCGCACTCGTAGCCGTCTCGAGTGCGTCTTCGTGGCGGAAGCGCTCCACACACGTTTCTCACGTGCCCTCACACCATTCAATCACTTACCCTAATTCAATTTTATTACCCTACCCTTTTAAGAGGGTACAGATATCCCCAATTTATCTAATTAATGACCCCATTACCGATTAAAGATCAAAGCTGGCCCGCTTCTGTGGTTTTCCCCCTACTGTCCACCTGCCCGTGTCTTCTGTATGGTCAAGGTTCCAGGTTAGGGATAAGACGATGATTTCAAAGACCGGCGCTTGCTCTATATCTCTCTTTCCATCATGAAATGGTGCTGCTCCGTTGGGCTTCAATGCCCGACTTGCCAGTTCTGTGCTCCGTTGCCAGTAGGTCGTCGGCCGTCGGCTGTAGCTCGCAATAGACAATAGGCTTCCGCCCTTATCGAAGGGGTATCGAGAGTGGTTGATGTCACCACGGTTGCTATTTGCCGACTGCTGTGCTGCCTAGGGCCGCGTGTGTTGGCCATCATCCTCGAGATGGCGCAGGTGGCCTTGGATGCCTTGGCCGCAGCATACTCAAGATGGCTTTTGAAGTTAAGCCGGTGATGAATTCGGACTTTACTTGACCGCCAGGCTGGACTCGATAGCAGTTGAGCCAACATGGAAGCTCACCTTCTCTACGACTTTCCTGCTACTAATGAGCACTGCTTTCGTTTTTTGCTCGGCGAGCGAGAGCCCGTTGTCCGTTAGCCACGACATTAGCATATCGATCGCGCGACTGCATCTAGCAGAGACTTCCGCCGGGTGCTTCTCCACAGTGACCAGGGCGATGACATCTGCGAAGCCACCTACGGAGCAGCCGTCAGGCAGCGACATCCTCAATATCCCGTACATACAAGGCAGAATTTCTTGGAGCCTCCCTGTCATCTTTCGCCTTCTGCTTCCACTTGCGTCGCGGATCGCATCGATGGTGCTTTGTTTGTTGCGAAATCCATGCTGGTGGCTTGATAGGGCTCCGCGCTCCTCGACTTCCCTTTCCAGCTTATTGCTCATGATACGCTCGAACATTTTGCCCAGTGTGTTCAGCACGCAGGGGGGCCGGTATGAGGACGGGCCATCATTTTGCTTGCCAGGCTTGGGGATGAGCACTGGCCTTTGCCGCTCCACGCTGTTGGGACAGTCCATTCGGCGATGTATGTGTTAAACATCTTCGCCTTGCTAAGAGTCACTGGCTTCTGGCAGTGTCTATCTCTTAATTCCATCAGGAAACAGGTCGTCTACCATTTCCTCTGGAGGAGCTCTCTATTGGCGCATCGTATGTTGCCTTAATTATCGCGGCTAACGTATCCGTGCAGGTGTTTGCCTCGCCAATGATTGTGTTGGTATCCATATTCGTTGTTGAGGGTGCCTACTTTGTAGGTGCCTACTTTGTATAATAATCGCTGTAGGTGAGCAGAACGGTGACAATGGATGTTCCGAGTGAGCTCTGGGCTGGCAAAGGTGAGGTCGATGGTTGACTCACTTCCGCCAAGGTGTAGGTACATTTACCACCATCGTTAAGAAGCCAGACTTCCAGGCTTGAGAAAATCATCCAGGATGATTTTTCCCCGCTGGGTCGTACTCGTGCACCCCCAGGCGGTGGACCATGCGTGAGCGATGATCACTGGGGACCTCCGCGAGCGTCTTAAACGATCTCCTAACCTATGTCCAGGAACTCGTCTATGTGCATACTCGAGGCTAGGTAGCAACAGTATAGGGCTAGGTAGCAACGGTATATGGACCTCTACGCTAGGTGGACCGGAGACTGTCCGCAGCTCCATTTAGATGCGCCGCCATTAGCGCTTTGCTGTCAGACTCCTTCTGGGTTTGGCCTATAGGTCTTGCTCAGTATAGTGACGTCGATGTTCTGCTGGTTGGCCGTCTGGGACAGTAGGTCTTGGGCAGCTCTGCAGTTGTTAAGGTTGAGTTGTAAACTTAACCATATTTCAGGCTTATGGTGGCCTTTAGGTTTTCAGGGAAGTTCCTGCATAGGTGCATAGGATGTACTTGGGCTTGCCTTGGCACGTATTGTGCTTGTGGCCGGTGCCCCCACATTTGAAGCATGCCTCCTGCGTAGCTTTGGCTTTTGCGTCTGAAGTGCGGCATCTCGCCGATGTGTGCCAGTAGCCCATGCATTTGTCACGGCGCCTTGGCTCCGTTTTCTCCCTGATGCAGCAGATAAACCATCGAATCCGGATTTGGCAACTTGGTCTCCATTTCGTCCAGCATTGCGCCCAGCCTTTCAACTAAAGCTGCAGTGTTTTCTTCGACCCTTTGCTTCTTATTGGTTTCAGATTGCTTCCCAATAGGGCTGCATCCCGGCTTCTCTTAGGAGTGGCCGTCTCCTCAACGTCAACGCCGAATGTGAATATCGGCGCATGCACTTTCGGCGGCGCTGACCTCGGATGCGTCTCAACGGTGATCGCAGGCGGCGAACGTTAAACCTTCTGCTTCATCCTTTGGAAATTTAGCAGAAGCTCCTCCCTGGCTGTCGCTACCGGTAAAGCCTCGGGCTCGTCGACCCGGCCTGTCGGCTTCTCCTTGCTCATTGCACCTGCTCCTAATTGGTGTCCCTCAGTGCATGGGGATTTCCCCCAGCGGATGCCTGATGGGAGTTATACCGCTCCTTTTCGGTCTCCAGAGCCCCTTTTTGACTGGGGCCGCCGCAGCAGAGGGGTTTAATGATAGCCCGATCCTCGGCCTTCTGCTCTTTTTCCCCAATGAAGCCAGCTGCGGTAACTGGGACCGTGGACACTATGATCAGCTGATCTTGTTGTGTTGGTGCGGTGCAGAAAAAAGGCGAGGGAAAACGGCTTGTGAAAACTATTCCAAATCGTGAGGGTGCAGCGTTGCGGGAGATAGATCCGCAAGATCCAATGGCGGTCGCCAGTACCAAAAAATTCGGGGAGCCCGAATAGCCTACCGGGGCCGGGTAATAAAACTCTTCAGCGGCGTTCGAGCTGTCTTCACAGACTCCTAGACGGTTTACTTTCGGAACTTGGAAAAACGCATTCAACCACTGTCAGTAAACATACTCTTGGTGGTATTGTCGATGCTTTCGTCTATATGTATGTGTTATTGGTATTGTTATGTGAAGAAATGATTTAAAATATAAAGAAAAATATATATATACCGAAGCTCTCCTGTGCACTCCCGCCATCTCTTATATCCACACATACATATAATTATTGTCGAATACATATGCGTATGTAGTATAAACACATATTGAATACCCACTACCAAGAGTAATTATACGGTACACACTATAACACTTTGTTGCAGTGTTGACATAATTTAAAGTCCCGGTCATATACCCAAGCGGCCGAAATATATAAAACGCTATGGCTTAGCCCGCACTCCAAGTTACGAGAGCATAGTCTATATACATAGGCATATACATAGCCGTCTTTCTGCTGCTGTCAGTGGGCAGCGCAGCGGCGAGACTTATCCTTACTTAGAATTAAAAGAATAATGTAAGATCAGAAACGATATAAACGTTGGAGCGGCACCTTTGCTGCACCGACCAAATAAAAAAACTTAATCTAAACATCATTGTTTCAATATATGAAAGATAAACATGATCATACTTTATGACAACCGGGTTTCTTCAATCCCACCTTATATGACGACCGTTACAATAGTCCTGAAGGACTATGGACAATAGGCGATGAACCAAAACAAAAGAGATTAATTAACCTGGAACTAACGCACAAAAGTCTGAGTGAATAGAGTGTGATGGAGCGAGCTGGTGTTAAAAATAAAATACAGAAAAGAATAGCGCACTTTAAGTGGCTATTATTCACAAATAAACATCCTCCCGCATGGGCAACAGCTCAAAATTTTCAAAGTGATCTTGATTTTCTAAAATCAAAAATCAATAATTTCAATCATAACGCCCCAATAACAACTCACTCAGTGATCAAATCTACAAACAAAGCGATAACTAATAAAACTCCATCTTTAAAGCAATTACCAAAAAGAATTGTCAGCTGCCCTGCCGATTGCCCCGGACCGATGAACAGCGTGTACTGTAAATATATACATGCACTTAGAGAAACGCATTCCGCCGTTAAACATCCGTGGGAGATGTTGCCTGTGCAAAGCCTGAGTTCATAGGCCCCGGATATCAGAAGCAAGCAGCAGCGCGAGTGGCAATCCGCCACTTTCGCCTTAGAAGGAGCGTCAGCAAAGCCAAAATGCCGACAACCAGCTGACGCAGAGGACACCGGAGGAATTATTATTAACAATCGCATTGCGTTGCATAAATTTTTTGATTGCACTGTGACGTATATTTTTTTAATATTATAATATAAATTGTAAAACTGAGAGGAAACCTTTCTGCCCAGTTAGAAGTTTGGCCTATAAGGCCACACGAAAAATTAGGTAGAACTTGTAACAAAAAATATATAAACAGTCGAGTCCCGATAATTCGAAATGGCAAGGGGATCACTTTTTTTACGAATTAGACGGAAATTCGATTTATCGAAATTTCTATTTAACGGGGCTCAATAATGAAAAAGTCGAATAAACGGGGTTTTTACATTTCACATCATGTTTACATATGTATTTAACTTTATTAAAATAAACAAACATTATAAGTATGTACATTCATTTGTACGTTTTTCAAATTAAAGGAAAATTAAACAATAACATAAAATTATAATAACAAAAAATTAAACAACTAAGCAGAAACATTAAATTATAATAACAAAAATTCAAGCTTTAAAATAATTGGTAATTTTTGATTGCTTGGTGTTTTTTCCTTTATTTTTTTCATTGAATTTTGTAAACCTATTAGGTTGTCGAAGACACTATTGATAACGTCTTATTCGTACGTTTTTGTGACATTTTCACAGAACGATGTTACTCTCCGAAAAAACAGAGAGAGAAACACAAAATTCATAATGTATATGTAGCGACATAAAGGCGGCATAGCTGTCTGCAAAATCTAACGGTGCTTTAACTACAAAAAATTTCGCATCGCATTACGATTTATAAGAGGTTACGAAACAAAATTACGCTTTATAAGAGGTTCAATTTTCTTTGCGTTGCGCCAAATACTACGAATTAACGAGGGGACCAAAATGTATGGAATTTTCTCGAATTAACGAGTTTTTTTAAAGAAGACAGAATTTTTTACGAATTATCGAGATTTTCGATTTACCGGGGTACGAATTATCGGGATTCGACTGTACATATATGTAAATCAAAAATTAACAATTCAAACAAAAAAAAAAAAACAAAATCAATTAAAATTAAGTTACAAATTTAAATTCAACAATTTTAGTTATTTTTTTTTTTTATGAGCCAATATGAGTGGCAAATTAATTATATTAATAATTTATGAACCGAAAGGATTTTGGCATTGGTCTCAACGACCAAAAGGATTTAATCAGGTTAGAGTTCTCACCAATGATATATTGCTCTAAAACACAAAAAGCAATTGTGTTATCAACAAAAAATAAATATTTTGGACGAACAATTGATTTCATCATCTACAAAAAGTCTTAGTATGCAATGGGAGGAATTAATTACCCATCACCATAACATAAAAGACAATTTTATAAAATTCTACAAAACAGGCCAATACAACAGGATACAATAAGATAACATGCAAATATATTTGTCGACTCATTTAATCAGGCAAGAATATTAGTGCATGAAAATAGAAAAATAATAAGTACAGCGAACTGGTCAAAGGTATCAAAACTATTGATCAAGTTACGTTCGAACTTATTAACGGTCAGAGGGAAGTATAAATTGAATATAACAATAACCAACAATTTTAAATACCTCTCTGACAAAAGATCCAATTGAAGAACTTGAACCAAATAACCTTGAACCAACTGAGTCAGACAAGCGAGAAAGCTCTGACTCTGAGGAAGAGGTAGAAACCAATCTAGAAGAAACCGATCTACATGATCTAAACATCCCTACGGTCTTAAAAATACCAGAAACACAGGAAAAGGGTACTGACGATTCAGACCTTGATATAACAAAACCTAAGTTTACCATAATGGCCGATAGAAGCATTGCCCAGCGGGCATATATAGAAGTATTTCAAACGCCATACCAGAATTCAATGGCCAAAAATTGAATCTATGAAGATTCATAACGGCAGTCAAACTTAACAAAAGGGCCACCTGACTATCGAAGTAATTAAGTCAAAAATACTTGGCTCAACCTTATACAAGGTGCAAAACAGACCACTATTACGGCTATAATTGCGAAGCCTCGTATATTGATGAAGGATTATCAGCCGATCATTCTGATTAATTCAGCACAAAAAAAGCCAACACCACAATGGTTAAAAATTTAGAGCATGGCAGGCTAAAAAAAAATTTGGAAGCAGGTAACTTCTCAACAAGGAATGAAGCCATCACTAAGTACAAACAATGCACTACTGAAATGACAGGCAAACGCTAACTCGATATTGTGTACACAAAGAGGAAAAAACTATCGCGGTAACCAATGCAGAAATAATTTTAGCGGTAGAGGTTATAGCCGAGGTAATTATTTAGAATAACGGATTAAACCAAAATAATGGCTATAACCACAATAACGGTTTTAACCGAAACTATAATAATCAGACCAACAATAATTATAGAGGTCATAACAACCGTGGTGGAAACAATAATGGCCATAACAACAATAACAAGAAAGGAAACTAACTTCTAAACGCCGAAGTTTGTATACCCTTGCAGATTCCAATTGTATGAATTATAATCTATCCCAATATAATATAATATGAACTACTTTCATATTCATACAATTTTAAGTTTTACATTTTTGTTACATTTATTTTACATTTTTACATGTGAAGTAAAATATATTATTTTTCTACACATTTACCGATTGTTTGTATGGCAACTATATGATATAGTCGTCTGATTCTTATGAAATTTACAACAAAATTTTGAAAAAATATGAAATACTAGTATCTCAAAGAAGAAGAAATTATGTTGAAAACTGACAAAGCTATAATTTTTTTTCTAAAAATTTTCCGACCATTTCTATGGCAGCTATATGATATAGTAGTCCGATTTTTATAAAATTAAATCTAAAAATTTAAAGCATTATATAAAGCTTATACCCTAGAGTTGATTAAGATAAGTTAAAAAACAGTGAAGTTATAATTTGTTTTCTACAAATTTACTAATCGTTTGTATGACAGCTATATGATATAGTCGTCCGATCTGGCCCGTTCCGACATATGTACGGGTGAGACTATATAGAAGACTATCTGCAAAGTTTCATTCAGATAGCTTAACTGAGGGACTAGTTTGCGTAGAAACGGACAGACAGACAGACAGACAGACAGACGGACATGGCTAGATCGACTCGGCTGTTGATGCTGATCAAGAATATATGTATTTTATAGGGTCGGCGATGACTCCTTCACTGCGTTGCAAACTTCTGACTGAAATTATAATACCCTGCAAGGGTATAAAAATACAAATAGAAGCAGACAAAACAATAATGATGTCCGACAGGTATAAACCACATCGGAAAACCAATAAAGTCCCTTAAGATACAAAACGCAATATAGAGTACGGTTCACACTATCAACCCTAATTTTAATCTTTTTGTTTCACTCAAAAATGAACACACAAACAAATTATATGCATTACTAGTTAATATAGGTGCAGCCATCTCTTCAATATAAGAAACTTCAGACTCTTTTAACAATGTGGCCTTGGTGACGGAACAACCAATTCTAAAGGATTAGCATTAATAGAACTTCTTTCAGGCAACTATGCTATACCGCCTAATTTTCATATAGTAGCATAAAATTTCCATATTCCATGTGATGGAATTATAGGCATAGATTTTATGAATAAATAGAATTGTCAAATAGATTTAAAACCAGAAAATGATTGTCATACTGAGACCGGATAACCTCTATAACCCAATTAATATACCAATAAACCATACACTCGAAAGTAATTTGACAATTCTACCAGAAAGAACTGAAACAACTATGAGTATATTAATATCGAACCAGGAAATCCAAAATGGAGTATTCATTGGAAACTCCATTGCAGATTCTAAAAGCACCCTTTTCCGAATTTTGAATACAACAAATAAAACTGCAATCATTCAACTAAATACACTAAAAGTTGAACCATTAGATGATTATGACATAATTAAATCTAATAAAAATGCGAACCAAGAAGAAATCTTAGACAAACTAAGCAAAAATTGTTCACCTCAGTTCAAAGAAGTACTTAAAGAATTACGCACCAAATATACAGATATGTGGAACAGAATCCGAATCGATATCAACTAAGAATTTTTACAAACAAAAAAATTAAAATGAAAGATGATGAACCATCGTCCCGAAAAAATCATTACCAAATTGCAATACTAAAAGATGGCGTTAAATAATTGATTACCGCCAAATTATAAAAAAATCTTATCTGATAAATTCCTACTTCCTAGAATTGTTAATGCTTTGGATCAGTTAGGTAGAGCACGAGCAATGGCTCCTATTGTTGAATGATGTTGAATGATGACAATTGCATTTTCAGGTATCGAACCTTCTCAAGTATTCTTGTGTATGGATGACCTAATTGTAATCGGTTGTTCAAAAAAACATATGATTAAAAATCTTACAAATGTTTGTGGTTTATGTTAAAAACACAACCTTAAACTGCACCCAGAAAAATGCACATTTTTCAGACACGAAGTGACCTTCCTTGGACACAAGTGTACTGACAAGGGTATTTTGCCAGACAATAAGAAATACTGTAATAAAAGAATACCCAGTCCCAACGGACGCAGACAGCGCTAGAAGATTCGTTGCATTTTGTAATTACTACAGACGTTTTATTAAAAATGTATCTGATTACTCACTCACTAACTAGATAAATTTGATTGGACAGATTAATGTAAAATCGCATACAAATAAAGTTCAATTGATGAAACCAACACAACTACAATATCCAGAGCTGTTCTTTCTTAAAATTATAATTGCACCCAGCTATGCCTATGCATCAAGATCATTTACAAAAGGAGAAAGCAACAAAAATACAACAGAACAACAACACGAATATGATTTTACTGTCGAATAACTTAAGCGGAAGGATAACCATAACGCAATGTATTATCCAAGATTTAAAAAATATCCAAAAGGATAATAAGATTCTGAAAGTCACTACCAGAAATCAAAGAAGACAAAAATCCTGCGCAGGAAGAGAACAAGTAGAATCGCCGAGGCAATCTCTACCAAAAGATTCAAAGCCCAAAGTATATGAAGTCAACAATAATGTTGAGGTACGTACAGTAGTGACCTTACACGTAACTAATAATTTGTGTTTATTTAAACGTGGAAAGAAAACTACGGAAAGATATGATGTTAGCGATTTGTATACAATGGAACCATTGATTTAGGTCAATATATATCAATATCATAAGGATAGGTTATAGATTTTTCATTCATAAGTTTCAACTTAATAAATAGCAATGGTCTGATCAACCAAATAAGTTTTATTAATATATACTAACATAAAATATACAATACTTATAATTCTTTAAAATTCCATTTTATATATATATAAAAAAACATATAATAAATAGTTAAAACATTTTTAGTTTTTCCAAAAATTTATATTTTAAACAATTAAACTTAATAAACTAATTAAACATAATGACTAGAAAAAACCTTCATTTTATTAGGTTATTTTTCAAAAGGAGGGAGATGTAGTATGCACACATATTGAATACCCACTGTACCAAGAGTACATAAACGGTACACACTATAACACTTTGTTGCAGTGTTGACAAAATTCAAAGTCCCGGTCATAAACCCAAGCGGCGGAAATATGAAGCTATCGCTATGCCTTAGCCCGCACTCGGAAAATCCTAGTGTCAATATTGTTGCAACATGAGCGGACCACATGTAAACATCTCTCGCTCTCCAACTTAAGAGAGCATAGCCTATATACATAAGCATATACATAGTCGTCTCTCTGCTGCTGTCAGTGGGCAGCGCAGCGACGAGACTTAGCCTTACTTAGAATGAAAGGAATAATGTAAGATCAGAAACGATATAAACGTTGGAGCGGCACCTTTGTTGCACCGAACAATAAAAAAAAACTAAAACTAAACAATGGTGTTTCAATAATCATACTTTATATAGCAACCGAGATGTTGAGGTGATCCTACTTTATGGCAACTGAGTTTCTTCAATCCCACTTTATAATATATAAAGATTTTTTTTCCTCCATAATTTTTTTTACGCCCTCAAAGCAACTGTCCAGTTATCGGGTCTTCACTCTACCAAAAATAAAAGCATATGAGACCACACGCACACAAGTATATTACAACATTTACATATTAATTGTCTGCACTCACATACAGAACCTAACCTCCGCTGTAATACCAAACCAAAACAATTTAAAGTGAGACAACAAGAACAAACATTGAGAACCAAACCGAAATTCAATTCAGATTTTTTTCTTTCCTATCTCTGCTGGTCCCCTCACGTTTGCACGCATGAACCAAACCCAAGGTATATTACTCCGCCCTTCGGCCCCGTTTGAATTAAATTTGGACATAATTAAATTTTAACAAAAAATTATTTTCTAAAATAATAATTCATTTATTTCTTTTTACGGGCCAAAATAAATAAATCAATTATCAAAAAATTATGTATTATATGTATTGCCACGCAATAAATATAAATATATATGTATCATGTCCCCATTCTTGTTACCAATTCTGCGTTTTCGACACAGATTTCCTTCGCTTTTATCAGTTCGTTGGACAAGTTCCAACCCAAACGCAGAGCGGCCGCTTTGGGAGCAGACATACCCAAGGTACTTAGTCCTAAGCCGATTCTACCGCAGTATCCCCTCGCTACGGAAAATCGACACCTATTAGGATCAGGTTCGATGTACACTGCTGCACCTGCTTCCGCCATTCTATGGCCCTTCTCGTCAGGGCGGAGGTGCTGACGCTCCTCGGCTCTCATCCGCCACTCCACGGCACTCATCCGCCACTCCACGGCATTCGTCAGCCGTTCCTCGGCCCTCGACCGCCACTCCACGGCATTCGACCGCTCATCACCATTCCGCCGCCTCTAGGAATTTTTTTTACGCCGCTCCGCCTAACGGGACCACTGCTCTGTCACTATCGTCGCTCTTGCAATGGCACCGAGTTTCTACAAGCTCGCCCGCTACTTCGCTTCCGTCCTCCCGCTGGTGCATTGTCATATTTCCGACCTCTATACGCTTGCCGTTGAGCTGACCGGCGCTCGCCCGCTCTCCGCTGCCTCTGCGCTGTCCGATATCTGCGTCGCGAAGCAACCGTCGGCACCGCTCGCCGCCTTGGATCTCCCGCTCTCTCTCTAGTACTGGAGTACAACTACTTTTAAGCATGAGTCAGTACCATGTGAATAATTTTTCCCGTAGTTCCCCTCTCCTCCCCCCTAATCTCCCTAAGGCGGCTTCCGGGCCCGATAACCAATCCTAACCTCGCTGAGACGGCTTCAGGGCCTAACAGTGCTTTCGCTGGGACGGCTTGAGGGCCCAACAGTACTCTCTCCTAGACGGCTTGTTGAGCCCAACAACAACTCTTCTCCTAGACGGCTTGTCGAGCCCAACAACAGTACTCTTTCCTAGCCCAACAACAACTCTTCTCCTAGACGGCTTGTCGAGCCCAACAACAACTTATCTCCTAGACCGCTTGTCGAGCCCACAACAACTCTTCTCCTAGACGGCTTGTCGAGCCCAACAACGACTCTTCTCCTAGACGGCTAGTCGAGCCCAACAAGCTCCGAGACGGCTTGTCGAGCCAAACGAAACTTCGCTCCGAGACGGCTTCCGAGACCGACACTAACTTGTCTCTTCCATAGGTACGCCACTGCCCGAAGAAACGT
>VNJS01013437.1:0-13024 GCA_008042575.1 Drosophila watanabei | reverse complement strand
CTACCTTGCCTAAACTAACGTCTTCCCGCTGTTTAACAATTTTTTCCGCAATTGCAATTGAAAAAATCCCTAATCTGGTGGGAAAAATCCTAAAACAGCAACACTGGTCACGATGGCGATAGAGGATGACCATTCACATTAAGTTCGACCAGTTCACAATTCTCGATAATTCTAAAAATACTGGCAATCGACTACAATTTTCGATCGGCGACATCCCCGACCCCATGAAGTACCCCTTCACTCAAATCCAAAACCGCTTGTTTAGAGTCGGGTAGCATTATTGTCCGAGATGTAGCGCCTGATGCAGTGCAAAGGGTGAGATACTTCCCTGGCACCATCTAGGAAGTATCAGCACTGTGTAACGGCCTGAAGGAGATATTCGAGATTTTGAGTTTAAGACAGTTAGTTCGGGGTCAACTGCGAGCTCTTCCTTGCTATTCGAACACTTCAACAGTTAGCAAAGGATATCCAAGGGGCATTTCCGAAGGTCAGCCTCATTATTTAGCATCACATATATGGCGCAATTCAGCAACGCCCCACAAGCAGAATACCTTGAACGTTTTTCCAAACTGGACAAGGCCCTGCGGTTCCTGGTACATGTTTTCCGTTTTCTCAACCGCTGCCACAAGACCAAAATTTCTCCGAACTCACGACCCACAAGTGAGGAAATCCGGAAGAGAAGGAAAAGGCCCCTGCCCGTATCAAGTCCGATTGCGAATTTGTTCCCCTTTATCGACCAACACGGCCTTTTAAGAACATGTGGTCGCCTCACTGCTTCCAGCGGTTTGAAATATGATTAACGCCATCCAATAATCCTCCCCTATGCTAGCAGACAGTCTCGCCTTCTAGTCCAATTCGCTCACCAGATTACTCTTCATGGCGGTAGTCAATTAATGGTACGCCTGATCCGATCGAAGTATTGGAATCCAAAAATAAAGAATGTGGTTAAGGCTGTGGTGAATCCGTGTAAGATTTGCACGATTTACAAAAAAGCAACGCAAACACAGCTGAACGATAAATCGACAGACAGAGTCTCCTTCTCAAGGGCCTTCATTTATACTGGCGTTGATTATGCCGGCTCATTTGAAATTAAGAATTATACGGGAATAGCGTGTCTCATGACAAAGGGATATATTTGTGTGTTTGTGTATTGTTCTACTTAAGCTATCCATTTGGAACCCACCTCCGATCTCACAACCGAAAAGTTTCTAGCCGCCTATGCTCGTTTCGTAGCTAGGCGCGGTTGTCCGCAGCGGGTGCCTCCTTTGTGGGGACAGGAACTTAACATTCTTGGGACTTCCTACAAGCCATAAAAGAGTCCGTGACTGATGCATACAGCCATCAGGGACTCGTGTGGCTGTTTATCCCACCAGGCGCTCCATGTCCAAAGATCCCTCTGATTCGCTGGTCCTCACACCAGGCCATTTCCTCGTTGCTTGCCACGGCTGAGTCCGAGTTAAAGGGCGAAGCAAAATCGAACCTTAATCGGTGGCAGCACCTCAAGGCCCAACACCACCAGTTTAGTGCACGGTGGAAAGAGGAGTATCTGTAAGAACTCCATAAGCGCATTAAGTGGCAATGTCTGACCAGAAACGCCCAGATTGACGATATGGTAGTCGTCAAGGAGGACAATCTGCCATCGAACGAATGGCGGCTCGACAGAATCGTTTCTGTCTTCCAGTAGCCGATGATCGCATTCGAGTGGTCGAGATCCGCACCTCTCGTGGGCCAAGAAAGCGCCCCGTACATAAAGCTATATTTCACCCTGCATTCACGTTCAAGGTCCAAAGTGCAATATCCCTAAACTAAGTTTTTTCATTTTGTTTTTTTTTTCATCGCAGAAAAACTTTTTCTACAATGGTGCCTCGTCCTCGCACCGCGCAGTCATTGGGTAGCAGACATTCCCGAGGTACACAGTCCTACCGGTGCTGAGTCTGCCGTTGAATCCATCCTCTTCGGAAGTGCAAGAGGTTCCAAAAGCTGAGAGCTGTAAACCGCCTACGTGCAGTACTTATTAATAGGTAGTGCTCGAACTTAATTTTTTCGCAAGCTTCTGGGTTAGACGCGCTTTACAACGCTTTCCCTTCATTTAAAGTTTTCTTAGTGAAATACTATTCTTTTAAGCCCATTTTTTTTGGCAAGCGATCACTGTTTACATGATCTTTATCATCCATTAACAGCTGGATCATTTTAAATAAAGACAGTGACTTTAATCTCGTAAAACAAATTCAGTTTTACATTTTTACCAACTCGCTTTCCCTTTCTCTTCTTGTGCATCGCGATTACCGCTTATCGCGTTGTTGTTGTTGGCGCAAGTGATCTGCAAACTCATAACTTTTGGCGCTTAAATAAAAGCTCTTATTTTTGCGCTCTTTGCATTTTGTTTTGATCGGTTTCTTTATCGCGGAATTATTAAAATTCTTTTCATTTTATTTAATTTCGTGTGTTTATAATTTCTATTAATTATTTACGTAAATTATGGCTACCTGCTGTGCTGGCAATTGTCCCAATAGTCGCAAATTCACTGCTAAGCAGGTTTTTGTTAGCTGTTGGCTATGTGAGAACATTGCTCATGTCGGTTGCGCCGGTTTTGGGCAATACGGCGGGCATATTGCTGATCGCATACGTGAACATAGTGGATTGGACTAGACGTGCTCGAGCTGCCTACATATTAAATCCGATATAAGGATTTTTGTGAGGCAAACTCACCTGGAGTTTCAGTTTCAAGGAATTGTCAAACCGATTCCAAAAGGCGGAACATCACTCCAAATCTTTAAAACTGCTAAGTGACCCGGTAAACAAACCAAGGAGTAACCATTCTGATAGCTTTTTGCCTATTTCAGACCCAGCAAGCACTCCTCTTATGCAGCTCACCCCTCGAAACAAATCTACGGATAACGCCGTGGCTGTGGACGACGGCTCTAATAAAGAAGTAGTATCAGCCACCAGATCTGGTCCGGTTGTTTTCGACGTGCCCCGGCTCTGCAGCTTACAAACATCGACCAGGCATCCATGTCTTATGCTGCTGCCTCCAACGACGCTCCTTTGGCTTCAGATGCTCCTCCAGTGGCTCCTCTGGTGGTAAACGCTCCCGCGGCGGTTCTTCCGACGGTGGTACCTCCGGCGGTCATAATTTCTGTGCCGCCAATCACCCGCACTGGTCCCCAATCTTTATGTATTTCTGGAGTTGCACAAAGGAGTCCGGCACCACTAACTGGAGTTGCCCCAAAAAATTTGCCTTTGTTTATCGCCTCAATCCGGGTGCTTCCGAACACGACGTTAAAACCCCATTTGAGCAACAAATTAAATATTTCTACCACTGAATTAACCGTATCAAAATTCAATTTTTAGCAGAGACGTGATTGATGTTAAACTATGTTTGCCACTGACGAATTCAAACTCTCATACGTTTTTGCAAAATGACTTGACTTGAATGACTTGGAACAATATGTTGTCCTGGTGCAACAACAATTTGCTATTCCTCAACAACTCCATATGTAAATTTATGTCTTTTTTTCGAAAATATTGTTTCAATGCAATATTTTTCACTGGGGCAAGTGTTCTTGAACTCATTTACTCAGTTACTGACCTTGGAGCTATGTTAAAACATAACTTAAACTTCACCGACCACATTGGCATAATTGTTGGTGAAGCCAAAGGGGTTTTCGCCTTCGTTAAGCGCTGGTCGAAGGAGTTTGATGATCCCTATACCACTAAACTCATTTATGTCTCTCTTGTTCGCCCAATTCTGGAATATTGTTCGTGCGTACGTTCACCTCAATATGCGAAATTTCAAGACCTTATTGAATCAGTTCCGAAAAAATTCCTTTTGTTTGCTCTACGGGGACTTAACTGGGAATCACATCGTCACCTCCCTTCCTATAAAGACAGGCTGCGTCTTCTATGCCTGCCCTCGCTGAAGGATCGTCGGACCTGCCACGGAGTGATGTTCCTTTACAAACAAAGAAACAAAATTTCCGCGTTTTATGTACGGCCTATATTGATTTATATTCTTTACTACATGTTGAATTGTCCTTTGATGTAAACTCTGAAGTTATTTTAAGACACCTATCCTTGCCTCTGCCCACCTGATGTGAGTCGGAGCATATCATTAAAAAACACTCCTTACCCGGTCATAGGTAAGGATATGGTTAACAATGGCAGCAATTAGCTATTTTCTAAATAAATAAATAAAACTGAAACTGAAACGGACCTGCCGCAGCGCGGACGGCTGCAAAAAGTGCGGAGGGAACCACCACACGCTGCTCCACATTCACGAAACACAGCCTACCCGACGCGCACCCCGGACACCGCCACCTTCGCCTTCACCCTCACGCACGCAGCGCCAACCATCGGGACCGTCCTCCCAGTCAACGCCGATGTCCACATCATGATCTCCGTCGCCAATTCTGGCCAATGGCCAGAGGCCTTCGCCCCGTCCCCGTCTGTGGCCTCGTGGTACCGGCAGAAGACGGTCCACATCCTCCCGACAGCGGCGGTCGTGCTCGACACCGGATCCAAGACCTTCACGACGGCGGCGATGATCGACCCGTGCATGCTCGGCGACTATGCGGTCCCGAACAGGTAACTTTCAGCTCGAGGTGGTCCTGAAGCTGGACCCGAGCTTACGGATCCGAACCCCTATTCGGGCTCTGAGCGACGCCACGAGGGCGAAGTACAATGACATTCGCCTCGCGGATAAGCAGTTTCATTGCCCGGCAACCATCTCCCTCGTGTTGGGATCGGATGTCTTTGCGTAGCTGATCCAACCGGGGTTCCTAAAAATTGAGGATGGTTTGCCCGTGGCTCAGAGTACCGTGTTCGGGTGGATCGTCTCCGGCGCCTACCAAGAGGCCTGACGTAGTGGATCCTGTCATTGCTTGCGGAAGGGGGGAGAATGTTCGCGCCATAAGGCGCTTAGCTTCGAGCAGCAGTGTGGGAGCCAGCTCGCTCTAGCAGTGTGAGGGCTTGCGCCCGCTCTCCCGCTTAGCGGCCGTTCTCGCGCTCCCTCTTCTTTCCGCCTCCAAAGGGCCTCTCCACCGGCCGCCGCTCTCGATATGTAAAAGTCAAGCAAATAAAAAGTGAACTGTGTGTAGTGCGGAGTTATTTTTTTGTTCGCTATTTTTCGCCGGGTTTTCGCCACAGCGACGCCACCACGCCACGAAGAATTCAAAGAATTAGAAGTTGGTACTGATACAATAGATCTTTAAAATATCATCGCAGAGCGGATTGGACGCTCAAGGAGAGAGAGGGAGAGAGAACGAGAAAGGCTGCAAGCGGCGTCACATTGCCTCTCGAAAATAGGCGCCTTTTGGCGTGAACATTCTATCCCCCTTGCGAGGATACGCAGCAAAAATATCAGGTGACCTTAGCTCTGGAAAGCGTAGGATAACGCTGAGCGCTCGTGGATATGGAGAAGAGTGTGGCGATCCTGTCCAAAATTCTGGCATCGTCACTGCGGCACGATCCTTGGGAATCCTGGCATCTCTTCGCTAAGACTAAGAAAAGGGTGGCACTTCCGAAGAGGATGGTTCCCTTGGCAGACTCGGCATGAGTAGGATAAAATACCTCGGGAACCCAATAATTGGAGGAATTGGGTTCAGTTGTCACTCGCGTGGAGAACGATGAAATCCTTTGGATAGTTCGAGAACTTTGCGTTGAGGCATTAAGAGGAATCGGAACACTGGAGGAAGTGTTGCTTGGATGCAACAATGTGTGATGTCGACCGTAGCAAGTGGAACAGCTGTGGGCGCTTGCGCACTTACGGAGTGTATGACCGCTTGCAAAGCAATTTAAGCACCACCTTCTTTTTGGATATACGCGGTACGATTTTCTATCGTCATCTGGAGGAAGCGTGGACATAAACGCACTGGATGGTTCTCTGTTTAACACAAATCGCAACTTCTGGATATGGGAACAATCCGCGTACTAAAGGATTTTAGCACTCACGGTGCCACGATGGATTTTTTCTGTTTGGACGGACTGAGGCGTAACGTAGGACGCTGAGTATAATCTATAGTCTCTAGAGTTCTATGGCGCTCAGTAAGAAAGGAATCAAGTTCTAATCACGTAGGAATTTCGGTCTTATTTGGAATGGATTGCTCCCATAATGACAGCGTAAGTTTGGAAGCTTCGTGGAGCACAAATAGACCAGGAGACAATCTCAATTTTTAGCAGACAGGCCTGATATAGTTGGAGATATAAGGCAACTTTGGATAGTAGTTTGCAGCGCCTTAAGGGCTGCCGAAGATTCATGTACGACGGACTGCATGTTGAGTAACTATTTCAGTTGACTGTTCACCAACGATCGATTGATTTCGAAATGCTAAGTTAAGTTTCTCTAGGCTGAGCGGAAACCATCGTTGATGAGTGGCGAATTGAAAACTATGGAATTGGCTTCACCGCTTGTCTTGGCATTTAGAAAGAATAGCTTTTCAAACGGTGTCAACGCAGGATTGTCTATATGAACTACTGTGAAAAGATCACCGAAAGTCGGCCAGCGAAGATAACCGCCAGAGAAAACGTATCGCACGGAGGAAGCCGACAGCCAGACGGAACGGAATTTTGGGGCGGAATAGATTGGACCGGAGTTGTTTTAGCAGAGATCGTTTTAATCTGTTCCATTGATTGGGCGGAGAACCTTTCATAAATACAAATATAAATATTCGTATTTTGCCTGAAGAGTAGGCAAGGTGTCCGCCCTTGAAACCAATTGAAATAAGCTCTGAACAAGCTTCGTACTCGTTCTCGACCTTATCCCATAGCGCGCGGACTTGGTCAAGATGAACCTTGCACGTATACTGAGATGGACGTGGTTCTGCCGTATTGCAGAAATTGGACTCGAAGTGACTGAGGCGGTCACAGGTCAAAGTAAATTTATTTAAAATGGATGACGTCAATCTGAACATTTAGTACGTAAATTGACTGTATATATGTCAATATAAATTTCGAATTATTTATGTGAAATTTAGGAACCAACTGGAATCGTAATATAGACGCGCAGAATTTCTTTTAGTTAATTGTACTGCTTATTTGCGGAAGGTTCGACTTTAACGCTATAATATTCACTGAGCAGAAAAACAGACTCGGACTAATGTGGATATGGAGGCGCACAAAAATTTCTAACTGAATTAGTTTGTTAGAATTTGTTGGACTTTTATAGAAAAAAAATTCTTTTAAAATTATATTATGTGTTTATTCAGTTGACCGCTGCTGTATTTTCTGCGGTACTGTTTTTTAAAGATAAGGCGTGCGTGTGACTCTGTGAGGTTTAAAAATCGAAAACTCAAACAAACAAGTGGATACAAGGATACACACAAAAAGGGTTAAAAAACGAAACATTAAAATGTGTTGAATGAAATTATATAATTAGTAAAAGTGTTGAATGAAATTATATAATTAGTATTAATGTTTGAGTATGTAAGGCATGAAATGGTTAAGCTGTAGGTCATTATAACTTATATTAATATAATTATTAAAGTGAAACACATTCCTCTTTCTTTCGCTTTCACTTCGAATTGATGACGCCGCAAAACTAGCGGTGCCTCGCGATCTTCGCAGCCTTTCGTTGCAATTTGGTATGACCAACTTATGTTTGTGTCCAACTTTTATATTATATTAAAAGATATTAAGCGGGTTGCGATTAGCGAGCGATTGGTGGCGAAGTACGACTATACAAAGCGAAAGAAAGAATAAGAATGCGATAACGTGCAGAAAAACGATAAGCGATCGCTTGATGTTCTAATACTAACGCATTAACAACTGCATTTTCGGCTATGCGTGTGAGCTTAAAGCTCCGAAGTTGTTAACAATACAATGATGTAAAGAATCAATTACTCTAGTTATAATAATATCGAAATTCAATCAAATGACCGGTCTATTTCTCAACAATTATATTATATTAAAATTGAGTTACTTATTAACAAAACATAATTTGACAGTTCGGAAAAGTTTAAAATTATATCATTTGGTACGTAAACCAAACTTATAATTTTTACTTATTTTCAGAACTAAGAATATGTTTTTAAATTGATTACAATATATTTGTTTTAAATAGTTATACGTTTTTCATTATTTTAAATTTGAACTGAACCGGGGAAAAATATTCTCTTGTATCATATTATATATTATTATATATTATATATATATTATTATATTAAATTTTACTTAAATAAAATAGACACATTTAACAACAAAATATACTTCAAATCTTTGCCAATTTACATTTCAAAGAATTTTACATAGTGTAAAAAGCAAATTATAAGATACGTTTAAAGAATTAAACTGTTTTATCAGCGCGTGACGTATTAAAAAAAATAAATTCCTAAAGGGAAATATCGCCCTGAGCGAAAGGCACCGAATTTTATCTTGAACGGAGCAGCAGTCGATTCAGGTACCTGATTTGATCGCTTGCCTCCTTGCAGAACCGAACCATCCCCGTGCAACGCAGTTTTCTATCCTGAATCGTTAGCACATGAAGCAAATTTCGACTGGGTTGTGATTTCTAAATTCTATGAAGAAGAAGATGAAGTGAAAATAAGGGTAAATGAATTAAAATTGTAATTTTTAATGAAATCGATGTCAATATCGATTAAATCGATTCATTCTATTTTGGTCGATGCATCAATTCGGCTAGAAAGAAAGTTTATACTATTTTTAAAATATGGTATTTGAATTTATATTGATTTGTTAGTGTGGAAAATTTAACAATATATATTAAAAATGTCAAGATAAATACAAAAGACAAAAAAAAGAATAAAGATTTTGCCAAACTTTAACACGTGAGGGGCCAGAAAAGTACTTTAATGATAGTAGTATAATAAGGAGGATTTCGGGACCTTTGACGTCGGCAAAAAGGGTAATAAAAATGCAATTAATGGGTTAGCTGTTAAAATTTTAAGTGTTTTGAGTAATAAAAATTCAATTAATTTGGGTTAGATGTCAACCTGTCAATAGAGGTCAGTACTTGTGAAAGGGTTCCCACACGGATATGGATACGAGTGCGAATGCAACGGAGCGATCTTGGGGGCGATCGTGGAGCGCATGTGCACCTAAAAAAGGCCGCGCCATATGTATTTGAAAAAGGCCGCACCGCTAGAGCGATCCTTCCCCGCACGTCCATGTTCCAACGAGCCCATTTAAAAAAGGGACGGGGCTCGTAATTGAAGAAGCGTGCTGAAACGTAACGGGAAAACAAAGTACTTACATATGAAGGATGCTCATACACGATCCTTCACTTAAAAAAGGGATGCTCTGTGATTTTCCCTGAGAGATACCTCATTAGAGGATCAGAACAACCGAATTTTTCCACACTCATTCCACCTGCACTCGATCGATTAGTTCACAAAAATGGGGATGGAGCTGAAGGACACATTTCTAACGGTTTCTCAACGAAATTGGAACACGCTTCAAAATGGATGGAAAGAGTAAGACATGATGTCAAGTTTTCGCTCAGCATTTATTGTTTGCTTGAGTTTTTGTGGGTCTACGTATAGTTTAGCCGCGTCTTTAAAATCAATTCTAGTTCGGGATTTTAACCCGTCGGTTTAAAAGTTTTGAAAATTTTCACCCGTGCGCAAAAAATCTGCTAAGAGTGGCAAATTAAAGACTAAAAAATAAAAAGTGCAATAGTGAAAAAAATTTAATCACAAAATCAAAAATAATCAAAATCAATCAAACAAAATCACCAAGGTGTACGCCAACAGCAACAACACCGTCAACAACATCGTTAACAACACCATTAACAACACCGCCTACTCCACCAACTCGAAGAGATTATTCTGCAACTCCTGCCGGGCAGGGATCCCCATAAATGTACAATGGAAGCATCACGGACGTACTGAAGAACATATATATTGTGCTACCCGATCCCTTGACGGGAATATAAAACAAATCGTTGACGGATATAAGGGTCGTATTTTACACTACATGTTTGTAAATGAGGGAGCGGCGCATATATTTCCTACTAATTTCCTAAGTGCGGCAGAAGATGCACTGCTTTCTCATGTGGAAACAGTGCTAAACTACCTTTCAGCTTCAAAAATAAATTTTGAGCTATTTGCGGAATACATGCTTGTTAAGAAGAATGATACGCAAGTTGAATTTAAATCGTTCCAAAGTATAATTCCCACGCAAATGCCATTATAGCACAAATGGGTCAGTTCCAAGAAAAAGACAGCGGGTGGTCTCTTACACGCATAGTTAGAGTTGAGATGAACATGCTGAAATGTGTTCCTCTAAAAGGATCGGAGTATTTCGATCTCCCTCCCACCCTTAAAACCCGCAGAGCATGTATTAATGTGCAGAACAAAGATGTTTTCTGCTTCAAGTCGGCAATAATATCAGCCCTTAACCCAAAAGAAAAGGGAGAAAGACCAAACGCACATGGTGTGGATATCCAATTACCCATTATACACACCAAAGGTATCAAGGTTGACTTTACCGGTTTGGCTTTTCCCATGAAGACGGGTAACATTCATGAATTTACATACAGAAACCCAGAAATAAGTCTAAATGTCTTTGATTATAATAAAAAAAGAGGCCAAAGTTTTTTGACCACTTTTTTCCGACCAATTATTTTTCTCGAGTTACCTACTGATATACATGGACGTTATGTATGGATAAAAAAATCTACAAAATCTAGAAAAAAAAATAAATGAAATAAAATAAATAAAAAAAGCCAATATACTAACTCAATATATTTTATTGATTATTTACAGCCTTCTGTCATCACAATTGGAAAAATCCGGAAATAAACGTTGGTTCTGCAACAAGTGTCTCTTTTATTCAACGAGTAAGAAAAGAGCTGAGCGACATGCGGAAAAATGCAATAACCTAGTGAGCAAGATACCCAAGGAAACATCCCTTAAATTTAAACATATACATCGCCAGCTGGAGGTACCCTTCGCTGTATATGCAGACTTCGAGTGCATACTCGAACCAGTAGCAATAGATGTAAGTGATAAAACTTAAATAGTAAATAAGCATATTCCGGTTGCCTTCGCGTAGTACGTTAAGTGTTCGTTTGACCCTTCTCTGGAAAAATTTGTTACAAAAATAGGAACAAATGTTGGGCGCACTTATTTTAAAATATATTCATGCCCTCTTGTCTAGACACCCTTGCAGGAAATTTAAATGAGGGGGATTTCAAAGTACTTCGAAATCAATTTCCAAATAACACAGATTTCTCATTAGTTCATAGGAAAGGTGTATTCCCATATGCATACATAGATTTATATAAAAAACTCCTTGAGACTTCTCTCCCACCAAGGGACAAATTTTTCAGTAAATTAACAAACTCAGAATGTTCTGAAGCAGATTACCTTCATGCAATTCGGGCATAATTTGGCATAATTTCAAGTGTCAAACACTTAAGGACTTTATGGAAATATATTTGAGAACAGATGTTTTGTTACTCAGACATTTTCCAGAATTTCAGAGGCATTTGCTCAAGCATCTATAAACTCGACCCTGCCCTTTATTTTACAACTCCGGGCTTGTCATGGGATGCGATGTTGAAAACTACACAAATATCCCTCGAGTTACTCACTGATATGGATATGATTACATATATTCAGTCTGGAATTCGAAGGGGATTAGTTCAATGTAGTCATCGGTATACAAAGCAAACAACAAAAATCTTCAAGATTTTGATCGGATTAAAGAATCCAAATATTTAATGTATGTGGAAGCAAACAATTTATATGGATGGGCAATGTCTGAATCACTACCATATGGTGATTTTAAATGGTTAAAGAATTGTGACGCGCAGACGCGTACAATAATAATTAGATATATTGAATACCAGAAATATTATGAATAATTGCTTGATCGTAGAATTAAATTCGCGCGCCGAAGATTGTGCGCAAAGGGTCACACTGACCAAAAGTGATTGGCCACACTGCGCCGAGGCGGTAGGCGCACATGAGAAAGGGGCTAACGCCTGATAGGAGGGCGGACTTACTAAAACCCGCCAGATCGCTCTAAAAGACGAGCCGCAGCCGCTGGAAAAATCACTTAGCAGCCTACTCTGTAGCACACATCCAGCAGTCAGCAGCGAAGTCTTTTGGTTGGACCGGATCATTCGATCCGGTTCACTTCGATACATTGTAGTTAGTTTTCCCGTAGTTCCCCTCTTCTTCCCCCTAATCTTCCTAAGGCCCAATAACCAATCCTAACCCCGCTGAGACGGCTATTTACGGATATTTACGGATAGTTTATGAGGATAGAGAAACTCCCAAATTATGAATAGCTCTATCTACGTACGCCTTAATTACTATGTCACCATTCTCTTTTGGAAAGCTTCCATTTTTTATACGCCTTCGTTGTATATTAAAGTTACCATCCTCACGTATGTAAAGACCTGTTTCAGTTTTCTTATATCGTTTTAAATTGGTACTCTGTTTTTCATTTATGTAACGTCAAAACTTGTCCACGGACATGATGATTATAAACTCATTGTTATATTTATTCATAAATATATAGTAAATTAGAATATAATTTTCGCCTCCTTTAATTCTTCAATTATTGATGTAATTTCATTTCTGTGATTTGTGTTTCCCGCTGTCTCCGATGCTATCAAAAGCTTGAGTCGGCTGACGATTTCATTGGGGTCATCATAGTAGATGTAACGGGGCCGACCTTTCTCAAGCTTAATGAAACCAGTCCCGGTTACGATTTCTTTGTTGCGCTTGGGTGTAGACTCAGCGACAGGTAATTTAGCTAAAAGCGGCTTAATAATTTTAGAATATTTTTATGCTCTCGTTCCTTTCACTTGTCCATTTGGTAGAAAATTTCTTCGGTACAAATTAGTTTTTACTAAAATTTCTCTGTATATATTTAAGTCATCTGTATTATAATTTTTCGGAACGTGATGAAAAATTAATGAATATAATCCACTAGTGAGGCGCCAGTTTTCTCCATCATCAAATTCAATTGTATTATTTGTTACATTTATTTGATTATTACCCAACATTAATTGACCAGATTCATTTTTGTATGGACCATATGTCTTGTCCAAAATATG
>VNJS01013432.1:0-15721 GCA_008042575.1 Drosophila watanabei | reverse complement strand
GGGGGGGGGGGGGATTCCAGAGGGATTGCAGCAGGTAGCAGGGGGGAGAAGGTAAATACTTGAGCAGGTTGAGGGAATATCTTTAAGAAACCTAATTTTGGTTTCACAAATATTTACTATTGTTTTTAAGCAAGTTAATGTAATTATTTAAAGTATAAACAACGAGAAATGTACAATCTGTACAAGTAAAGATGTTGTTTTAATAAACATTTAAGAAAGACAATATTCTTATTATAATCATAAATTAATAAGATTATTGTCATTCTTTAAAGTTTATTAAAACAACTTCTTCTTCACTTGTACAGATTGCGCGATTTTTATTGTTTATAATTGTTTTACTTTTATAAATCAGTCTGAACCTCTTGTACTAAAGATAAACTATTATTATTATTAACAAAACATTTGGGTAAAATATTAAATATTTGGAAAATATAAATTCGAATTCATTTACAACTTGTTTTAGTACTTCTTTGTTAATGAATCTAATCACATTTTAAATTATTTAGTATATTATTTTTAATGTTTTTAAGAATAAGAATCATTAAGAAAAGATTTATAGAAATTTATTCAAATATTATATTGAACCTAGATCTATGATATCAAAATCAACACAAAACTAAATCCGTCTAAAGAAAAACCATCACTTTAAACCCACAATATGCGCATATGTGCCAACTTCCTATGCTTATTCCCCATAATAATTAGAAAGGATTTGTCCCAAAACGACGGCAATTAAAAACGGAATGCCGCCCATCAATTGTGATATCAATCGGGGCTAATCAATAGGGCACCGCAGCATCCTGACCCGCGTCCCTTCGCCTCGTCCTGGCAGCTGACAATGCAAACAGCCATTAGCAGCTAGCTGGCTAACGAGCAATAACCGCTTAGATGCCCCCGAACTCCGACTGCGATCCCCCAGACAAATGCAAATTTGACAATAATAAAATCCAACATATGACAATAATCGCACATATTTGACAATAAAATCGAAAATCGAGGAAAATTCTATTGGATATTAGCGCAAAAGTTCACTCAATGCGGAATACCAAGGGAGAGATGCGGGGAACGAAGGACGGATGGATGGGTGGGGGAAGTGGTGTGCTAAATCAGTTAAGCAAACATCACATATAACAAAATTAAGCATAAAATGTGATCATCTGTGTTGACATGAAGATCAAATTGGGAACGGGGACTAGGAAACTATAAATGCACAAGAGGGTTGTCCATCACTGAGAGAAAGATAAGTGAAAATGTAAATAGAAGATAATTCAATTTAATTCATATATATAGAAAGGAAAAAGCAGTTTTTTCACTATTTTATTAATACCAAGATAATTTCTATAACCTTTATTTAAATAGTTATTTAAAACCATCTAAATTTTTATTTAAATTTGTTTGACAACTGAACAATTTTATATCCACAAAAAAGATTTTAAGAATTTGATTATTACGAATATTAATATTAGTTATTAAAAACCATCTAAAATTATAAGGAACTAATTTGTTTTTGGGGTTTTTATTTTATTAGACAACTGAAAAATATTATATCTACAAAATACATTTTAGGAATTTGATTATTAGGAATAATAAGTACTTTCTTTCTTACTTTTGTAATAATTATATCCAAATTTTGAGTATTTTTTTTTTAATTTTATAATAAGATAAATAAGCTTTATAACCTCTTAAGAAAATTAAGATTAGAACCAAAGGTTAACGTGTACGAAGCGCCTTTTGACTTACACTATAATTCCCAAGTACGAATTTGAAGTTATGCCAGCAAACTGGACAACTACTGAAAGAGCTTTATATATTTATATCTTTAATAAAAATATTTTGTGTTTTCATAGACAATATTTAAATATTTTAATATTTAAATATAAAATTGTATTAATTTTACACTTAAAAGGTTAATTTTTATTAATATCCTAAATGTTCTTTTAAATGTTTTAAATACATTGCTCAGTTTTCTCAGTGTTACTGATGACGTTGCCCAACAGGGGATAACCAAATTGTAACACCAGCAACAATGGCAACTGAAGTCAGACGGAGAAGGGAACGAAGAGGGCCCGGAGAAAGGACAACGGAGGACGGGGAAGTGAACCCTCAATTCAAACGGCGATTTTCTGGGTGTGTGCCTTCCGCAACTCCGGCGCTGGTGTGTTTATAGAAATTATAACTCACATTTAATTTGCAACAGATGCGACAATCAGCAGCGGGCATCCCGAGAGGGCCGCGAGGACCGAACCCAACCCGAAAACCAATTCCAGTTCTACGGTTTGATCTTTGTCACCCTTTTTCCGGTCTCGCCGGGGTTATTCAATGAAATTCTCCTGCTGCAAATTACCCGCTAATAGCTCAATGAATTGAAATTAGGGAGAAATCTCTCTTCCCATTCCCTTCCCCTTTTGTATTGTTCGTTCTGGTTCAACACATTTGGCCACTTCAAGGCAAATCAAAATAAAGCGCAGCATCAGCAACCGCATGGTGCACAGTGGGTTAAGATGAGAGTAGAAAGGTGTCAAAGGTTCAGTGAGTAATGGGTTAAAGTGTAAAGGAAAAAACAGCATGAGTTAATAAGAATTTTTAATATCATTAAGTTACTATTAATTAATAAATACAAAGCTTAATTATGTTTTATTTTTAAAGAAGAATTCAAAAGCATTGAAAGTTTTTATTGGTTTTGTGATGACTCAAATTAATTAATCATTTCAGGTATTCCTAATATTTTATTCCCAAAACCACCGTGCCACATATCCTTATTATATTCCCCACAAATTCTAGTATTTCTTTCATTTATTTATACGAATATGTGCTACGTGTTCGGAGCAAGAACGAAATGAATTTTTATTAGCCCATCAAACAACAAGAAACTGCTGCATAATAACAACAACAACAACAGCAGCAGCACTAAGGCCAAGAACAGCAACAGATCAAACAACCAATAATAACAATATAAAGCATACTTCAAGGCAAACCAACAGGCACGATAAAAACCGTAGAGTCCGTCCGCGTGCGAGTCCATGAAATACTTGAGAACTACGTGATAAAGTGGACAGACGAGTTCTCTCTATAAGAATGGAAATGGGTTCGGCAATGGCAGTTTGAAAGTGGGTTCGGATTCGGGTTTGGGTTCGGAACAATTCCAAATGAGCTCACACTTTATGTCATCTCTGAATACAGGGAATAATAATTCAGAATAAAAGTGCTCAGCTAATTGTTATTGCGCCATTATATAAAGTAATTAAATTAAATGTGGGGATACATTCTAGGGTTTAGAATGGGGTTTATTAATGAATGTTATAGATTTTGAATTAACAAAAAAAAATGGATAGATCTGATCAGGTCATTACTTTATCGTACAATTTTAATATTTATATATGCAATCTTGCAAATAAAACTAATTTTAATATATAACAATGGTAAATTCTTCAAAACTTAAGAAAGATTATTTTGAAGTAAGGTAAAATTATAGATTATTAAATAATATTTATAAAATCTGTATAAGAATAAAATCGAAGGAGATTAAATCAAATTTAAAACGGAAAGAAAATAGATTTCGATTTTCTCAATTATTATCAATTATTATAAATACTACAAAAACCTTTCACAAATTTATCGCTTTACCCTTATATAAATTTAAATAAATTAGAATATGATATAAAGCACGGTAATACCCCAGATATATGTTAATCTTATAGAAAAGATAACTCACTCCCATTGTGGTAACTTTTCCACAGCTGATCCGAGTTGAATCCAGTTCAAACTCTTATCAAAGATTAGAAATGTTGATAATAAATTATATGACTCGTCTTCTGGCGGAAATTGAGGCTCACCATGATTTTTTCAATTTGCCATATACTATATAACCTATATACTATATATGCTCCCCAGTATACCCAATACATGGCTCGTAAGCGAGCCAAATCGAAATCAACAACCGAAGAACCGAGGCGTCGTCGAAGTGCTTTCCTTGTTTGTGTGTTAAGTTGGCTACATTTTAATTAGCGAAATAATTTTGAAGTGATACTATAAATTTAGTCATAATTATTGTCTCAGCAATTAACTTGATTATCTTGCGCACATTTTGATTTATTTGCAACGATAAGCTATTATCGCAAGGGCCCTCGGATTGTCGAGAAATTGAACAGAATTGTGATTGGAAGTATATTGTGGCTTCAAAGGCTCCTTTTTCTTTCGCAATTGTTGTTCGGTGTATTTATAAATTCGGTGCCACAGACAGCTCTTAAAGCCAGTCAGATTAGATATACGCATGAATATATATTAAATGTATATATAACTATATTATTTTTGTAATCTTAACGAGAATTTTGGCTTGGCGCTGCGGAGGGATTAATTTTGTTTATGGTTTGAATTATGTTCGTTGAATTAAATTTTAATTTAAAACTGAAACTCTTAGGTATTTTTTTTAAAGAGTAGAAATAAAATTATAAATTTCCTTGTTACCTTTAATTTTCCCATAATACTCTTCGATGTTATCTCAATATATAAGCTTAGCCTGTTCCTGCCCCAATTTCCTTGTTCAAGTTTTCTGTAAGACCCATAAATTAATACCTTTTACGCATGCATGTCATGTTTTTTCGTGATTTATTTTTCCAGTTTTTGATTTCGAAAATAAATTAATTACAATTTACTAATTCAGTCGCAATGCGACAATTTACATTGTTGTAATTCTTTTATGCCGTGTGTGTGTGTGTGGTTTTTGTTAATTTTAAATACTACAATTACGTAATTACAGATATTTACACAAATTACACAAGCAAATTACAAGTTGCCCAACTAAACTTAATCGCATTTAATGTAATTTATTTACTTAAGCATTATTCATTCAGTTAAGATTTATGATTACTTTGTTACTTATTGTTATGCTCCTATTTAGATTTATGTTTATGTACATACAGGGACAGCAGCAGGGCAGGGGAGGGGAGGTCTAATGAATTTAATTTATATTTCTTGTTTACATATATCACACAGTGGCCCCGCTTTGTGTGGGCACAAAATAAAAATAATAATAAATGGCAATCGGAACCGAAACGAAAACAGATTTCAACGGATTGCGCAAACGAAAAACAGGGTGTCGCGCGTTCCAAGTGCTTTGCGGTTAATGGTGGGACGGCGGTTTGATCGCGGCATGACTAGATTGGAGACTCCTCCAGATCACCACTCTCCTCCTTAATCCTACTCCTCCTAACTGGCGGCACTCGGCTGCGGCTGCTGCGCCTGCGACTGCGACTGCTGCTGCTGGGCCTTGGCCCGCTCCTTGGCCTCCTGCTGGGCCTTCTTCGAGCGCTTCCACTTCATGCGGCGGTTCTGGAACCAGATCTTCACCTGCGTCTCCGAGAGCATCAGCCCGCTGGCCACCTCGAAGCGCTTGGGCCGGCTGAGATACTTGTTCTGCTTGAACTGCTTCTCCAGCTCGAGCAGCTGCTGGGAGGTGAAGGCGGTGCGCGGTCTCCGGGTCTTCCCCAGAATCGCATGGTGCGGATACGCCGCCAGTTCGGGGATGCGGTGATGGAGCATTCCGGCGCGGGCCAGGAACTCGAATTGAAGCTGCGAGGGCATGAAGTTGTGACCCATGGGTATCTGTAAGGAAAAATAAAAATAAAATACTTTAATTAATTGACATTCAAGAAGAAAATTTGTGTAATTAATATTTTAAGAGTTAATTTTTAAAATTTACCTAAAATGTATTTTCTAAAGGAAACAGTTTTTATTTATGTAGTAGTAGTTTTTTTTTTTTTTGGTTTGTGATTTATAAAATCTGTGATTAATTAGCTGTGTCCTTGCATAGTTTTAAGCACATTTAAAAATATTTTAAAATAATTAAATAGTAATAACGGCAGCTTTAAAAATTAAAGCTTACTACCTTTTTGGCGATTTTTGATCAATTTACATTTTTCGGGGAAATACTGTGTTTAAAAAATATAGAAAAACCAAAGAATATAAAAATACATCTATCAAAAATTTAAAAACAAATAATCTTACAAATTTCTCCTTGTTATTTTTTCATTTAGATGATAAGATCCGTCAGAAAACGTTACAAATAAATTATTTGGATATTTTGAAATCACTAGAGTATTTGAAACTCTTAAAAATGTGCCTAAAAATAAGACTAGATTGACTTAAAATTGATAACTAACGCTAAACGATTTTGTGAGCTTATTTTTGACCCCATTAAAGGAGTTTTGAAATCCATAGTGACATATATTAAAATTTAAATAAAAAAATAAGTAATTAAACTTACAGGTATGGGCTTTCCCGATGGGTCCAGGGGTCTGTGGAAGGCGGATCCGCCCTGTGCCAGCAGCTGGTAGGGATGTCCGCCCGCGTAGAGCGGGAAGTCCTGCGGCCGGATGGGACTGTGCGGTGGCACCGGCTTCTTGAACTCGTCGTGGAGATCGGACATGCGCATGGACAGGTGGTGCGGATGAAGGCCACCGCCCTGCGGTTGCTGATCCTCGCAACCCGGGCTGATGGGCGGACTGGAGCGGTGCGAGGAGCTCGGCGATTCGGATCTATAAAGAGCAGAGATAGGAAATAGTGTGAGACACAATTATCTAACCCAGCGATGGCTATCGAAATTACGCGACACATTTCGAAAACAATTAATGTTACGGCCTCTTGTGCTGCCCTGCCCGCCTTTGTCTAATTTGTTTGCTTTTGTACACAATTCGCACTTGAAAATTAGCCACTCGCACACTCATGGCAGCGGACACATGGCGTATACGTAATCTCTTTGGGCGATGACCGAACTGGAATTGACCAATTGAAGGCATTTGGCTTGCCATGTTTTCGAGTGCTGGCACAAAGCTGCTTTGGGGCTTCACTGGGGCTTTGCATTTGGCTTTCAGGACGCTTCTCGCCAAGTGCCACGGTTTTGTTTGGCCAAAGCCAGTTGGCTACCAAAGGGATTTAGCCATGAATGCATAAGGGGTTTTAAGTTGAGGTATTAGCAGCGAACTAATGCAAATTAATGACTGCCACCAAATACTCAATCGATTTGCGTACATTATTTTTATTGCATGTTATTCATGGCGACTTAATTGTCTTAATAGATTATATCAATAAATTCATTGTGGAGTAAATGAAACGCATTTTGATACGGTTATTAAGGTATTATTGTTTTAAAGTTACTAAAGGTATTTTTTTATAAGGTGACTAATTAAGTCATCAGTATAACACGGAAATTGTGGGTATTACTTTTAGCATTTAACGGAATTTTATTTGTCAAGTATTTAAAACAAATCTATATTTTTAATGCTCTATTCAATCACATGATTGGTTGATTAAAAATCTTTTTTGACTTGTTTTTAGATACTATATATAATAATACATTCCAGTCGAGACAAATTTACTAAGCTCTTAAAAGTTTTTCTTTAAATAATTTAAAAAATGGTAATATTTTGAAATCTTTTTTGTTTAAATATAAAATAGTTATGTGAATTTACCAGGAGAGCTATTATTATAAAATATAATTGACTTTTAAAAAGGCAAATACATTAAATGTACTTTAATAATTTCACTGAATTTCTTATAAATTATTAAACAAAAATTGTTACCTAAATATTTGACTTTAAAATTTCAAATTAATAAATTTAAATCAATTTTTTTTCACTAGTTTTATAAATTTATAAAGTATACAAATTATTAGTTATATTGCAAAGTTTTGGCATATTTAAGGAATTGTATTGTCTTAAGTCAAATATAAAAACATTGTATTATATAACGAATTCTGGGTATTGTTATAACATATTTAAAAATTGGTTTCCCTCTTTAATAAAGATATATTGTACTTAGAAACTGCAATTGCCAAATTAGACATTAATTAAAAGTAGAAATTTAAGCCAAAGATTACTCGAACGAAATAAATTTAAAGAATTTTCTCTCTATTGAAAAACTTACCTCGACATGCCGTCGGGACTGGGCGAGTCGTACTCCCGAGAGTCGCGGATGCGCTGCAGTGCCTCCTGCTCGCTGATTCCGCCGGCGGCTGCGGCAACCACATGAGCCGCCGCTGCCGCATTGGAGGCAGCCACAAAGTCATGGTTCAGCTCCGCCTGATGCCGAGCGTAATGGATGGCGGCCAGATGGCCATCCACATTGATGGGCTGCGGCTCACCCGCCTGGTGCTGGCTCTTGGCCAGCAGGGCGTCGATGCAGAAGGACTTCTTGGGCTGACTTTGGGCGGATGGCAGGAGAGTGGTTCCCATGGTGGCTCCGCTGTGGCTCAGGTGGTTGCCAGGCGGCTGTGGCGATAGCTGTGGGGGAGCTGCTCCTGGCGCTGCTGCGGGTGGCGCATTGCCCGGCATCATGACCGCAGTGAGGGGAAGACGTGGCAGGGGATAGGCGCCCAGAGCGGGATGCGGATGTGGCACGTGATGTGGCGGTGGTGGCGGGAATCCCTCAACGTAGAGACGCGCATGTGGCGGCGGTGGCGGAGGCTGTGGAGCTGCACCCACTGGCAAGGGAGCCACCAGGAGAGGCATGCCCTGGACGATTTGATGACTCTGATTACTATCCGCTGGAGAGCTGTCCTGGACCCCGCCGCTGGGACTCAGCCCTGGAGCATACGAGCTGAGGGGGGAGCCTGTGGTGGCCGTGGAGTGGCTGGGACTTGCGGCCGGCGGACTGGGACTGGGCTCGTGGGACTGGGATCTGGGCGAGAGTGTGGAGTGGCTGCTGCTCTGGTCGTAGTCCTGGGCGGCTGGCGGGGATCGCTGGCGGTGCAAATGGTGGCTGTTGCTGCTGCTGCTACTGCTGTGGTGCTGATGCTGATGCTGGTGGAGGTGGCTCAGCAGAAGTTGCGACGGCATCGAGGAGTTACCACTGGCAACGACGGCGGAGGTCAGCGGCGGCGGTGGCGGCTGCTGCGACACTTGGGCACTGGACATGCTTCACTGCGAGTCACCGAAAGTATAGTTTTCGCTTTGGTTATATATTTTTATTTATTTGTAATTTTTAAAATTCCCTCAAAACACTTTTCAAACACGCTGCGTAAACGGTACGCGATCGCACGTCGCTGGTTTTATCTCTGTTCGAAGCGAAACGAACTCGACGAGCGCTCATTAACGACTGTGCGCCGCTGGAACCCAAACGTGGTATCATATACGAGGCGAGTGTGTCGTGGAATACGAGTCCGAGTCGCAACCACCGGAACCATTAGCACCACCATTCGCCGCTCTCTCGCTCGCTCTCTGGAAAGCCACTTTCAAGATGGAGTGCGTGCTACTTGTGCGCAAAGGCTGAAAAGAGATGGTGCTATGCCATAAGGCGTGGCCAAATGGCATAAAATGTCCATTGGGGGCGGGGTCTCAACCTGAACAGAGAGGGAAGAAGGGGCCTTCAGTCGTTCTCCGGCGAAAATTTCATATAAATTGTTGGAAAAACGAGGCTATAATTGCCATCATTATGGAGTGTTGAGCAACTAACAAGTTCAGCGGCAAAAGACGTAAGAAGAATCTTCATAATCAACTGGACAGGAAGAGAGAGAGAGTGGGAGGAGGTCGAGAGGTCGTCCTTAATGGCAGCAAAAAGGAGAAAGGCAAAGGACAGGACTCAGACGGAAGTCTGGCAGATGATTAGGGCAGCAATTAAGGCACTCGACTGGGCCACGATTTAAGCTCTGCAGAAGCTGCCTTTAATATCCACCAAATCGATAATCTCCTCTCGCTCCTCGAAGCGATAACCATAAACGATTCGATTCATTGGCGTTTTTACAACTTGCTTGGCTACCGGGAGGCACCTCGTAATGCGTAATGCCCCATAATGCAGTCTCCCTGCCGTGCGCCTCGCTTTACGACACCAAATGGCGACGGGTTTAATGTTCCCTTGATGGATTACTAAGTGGACATGAATGGCTGCCACCAAGTGGCTAGTAGTTGAAGAGGCAGACAGCCCATAGAGCAGCAGTCAATGATAAATGGATTAAAGGAGAGTACAGGGGGGATTTAAGTAGGAATATTATATATACATATATTTTGGCTTATCAGTTAGAAGGGATTTAACTGGTGAACTCTCAGGTGAATTATAGAAATTGTATAAATAAATCCTAATCGAACTTTAAATATTTAATTATATGTCAAATGCTTAAAGAAAGTATTCTCAGATTCTGTTTTGGATTAAAATATATATGATATTTTTATGTTACCTTAACTTCCTCAAGGTCTGTCTCTATTCCAGATTTCTCAGAAATAGTTTCTAGCCTTCATCCGTATCCATTTTCCCTCAGCAAGCTGTGGGAATTTCTCCGCATCTTTCAAAATTACTTTAGATTCATTTGAAATAATACTAGAATTTTCCCAATCTCAACTATGTGATCATTAAAAACTTGTGTAAACCACCTGCAACACTTTTCTACTGTCAAAGAACACCTGTGTGATCTGTTTAATAGTCGAATATAGATTTATATATATTTGTATACCTTTTAAGCTGGATAAAACTATAGGATATAAAAAATATATGACATAATAGATAAAGAAATGGATTAAAAATAAAATCTAAAAATCAAACCAACTTGTGTAAATAAAATATAATAAATACTCAACTATAATATTTAATCCTATTTTTATTATAAACTAATTAATTCTAAGAAGCACTTCTTTCAGATCGATTTTTAAACATTTTTAAATATTGTCAATAAATCCCTTGCATATATTTCTATAAACAATTATAAATTTTAACTATCTTTAACAACGATTCCTTGTTACTCTCCATTTTACCGAAATACTTTTCAAACTCTATTTATTTATTGTTTTCCTAATTTGAAGTCTTAACCCTTTGCCAAAGCAAACAGTGACCCAAGCAGCTGGCGCAAGAATGAGGAAATGCACAACTCCAGAAGTCTAAGAGACCGAGACCAGAAAAACACACAGCATTATTGTATATATATTGTAGTTCAGGAATATATCATGCAATGTCCAGACAGGAAAAGAGTTGCGGGGAAAGGAGAAGATGGAGGGGAAGCAGGAAAACTGCTCGCTAACAAGAAACGTGCCAAAGTGTGTTTTCTTTAGCCACGTACTTCGGACCTAACTCACTCCCGATTTTCCCGAAACCCCAAAGACCGAGTCGAGAATGTTTCCCCAAAAACTAACTCAAAATTAGTGCGATGTCTGCAATGACGACTGATTGCTGTTGTTTCCTGCCAAAGTTCCTATCTGGTTCTTATTTTATTTTCATTATACGATATTTATCTACTCATCCACGTGCATTTAACTGGCATTTATGGGTGGTGGTGGTGGTGCGGGGGCCCAGACATGACCTGGCACTGGTCCATCCTGGTTCTCTCTCTCTCTTATTCTATCTGTATGATTTGTGTTATTCCAGAATAGTTTATTTTATATAACAACACAAACATGGTGGCCATTAGGAGTTATGGGGATTTCGGAATGAAGCTGGAGCTGGATTCAGAGTTGGAGGTGTGAGGATTGGGATTGGGCTACGGCTTCGGCTTTAGTTAGCATTGTGTTTGTTGCCAGGCTTTGTTTGCCTGATTACGTTTTGATTTTGGGGAAATGGTTACGTAAATATGCAATTAGAGTTTAAAATGTGTGGATGCCACAGAATAAGGTGCTGGAATGTAAGGATAAGCATAGTTTAAGGACTCAGAATGTGATGAGGAAGGAAGGCGAGAAAGCAGAAGATCTAAAGAGTCTTAAATTGTATTTAAAAATTGTACTTAATAAACGTTTAATACTATGTATAGTATTATATAAAAATAAATATATTTTGAGAGTAAGATAAGGGAAATTCAAAGCTCTTGAACATAAGCAATATATTTGTAACATATTCAATCTTGATCTCTCCCCTTGCTTATTTTAATTACAAATAATCCCATAAAGAGTTTAAATTCATTTAGTGCCAAGATTAGAGCATAAAATATATTACCTGTCACTCTTTTCGATTTTACTCACTTTCACACATATATTTCTACTCAAAAAAAAAAAAAAAACAAATTTTAAGTTAATAAAATGACTTACACAATGTGGACTATACTCGCTTTGATCGGTACTTTTGAATACTGTGGTGCCCAAGGCATCTATGGCAAGATGACCTGTGCAAATTGCTCAGGTGTGAATGAAGAGTGCAAAGTAACGTCAACGGGATGGAGCTGCGATCACGACTTTGATGCCAAAAAGTTGATTGATAAAGGTGATGCCTCCGACATACCAGAATCCCTAAGAAAATGCATGCTTCCTGGCATGGCGTTTAAGAAAAAAGGTAAAGTAATGCCATACAAGTTAACAGACTAAAGATTCTCCGATTCCAGAGGCTCTTTATGGCTATTGTTGCATTTGGTCTCCAAAAATAGGTTGTCAAAAGCTAAAAAGATCGGATGGCATAGAAGACCTTTGCTATAAATGCACCAGATCCACTTGGTCATCCGTTATGAACGGGACAATATGTCCTTGTGGCGATTGGTTTATGCATCGAGGAAACAGCGGAATGATGCCCAAACCATGGAACTTTCATTTTATAACGCAAGGAATGCTTATAATAATTGTAAATTTATAAAAATTGAGAAATAAATATTGATCATTTATATTAAAGTAGGGAATATCCAGAGATAATGGATAGGAAAGTATCTAAACTCAATATTAGTTAGTTAAGAAAGCCCTCAATAGTGTAAGAAACTCATTCAACATCTGTTCAACCCTTTCACTGATTTGTGTAAATATAAAACCAATGCAATTAGCCCCATTCTGAAATCAAAAATCGAGGGAAAAGCTTTCACTGGCTTGGATTTTACAGAGGCACCCCGGCAAATCATTCTGGCTTAATGGTCTAAGCGCTAATCAGGCGTTAAATTTGCCAGCAAATATCGGCTGGAAATATAAATCACCAATAACAATAAATCGTCACATATGTTGCTGCAATTTAGCTGATGCGGTCAGCATGCGATTGCGAAAGAGACGGCTGCTTGGGATGCGACAGAGAGGGATAATCTCCTTCGTGGACCTGCCATTTCTCCCCTTTTTTCTGTCGTGTTAATTCAGCCGATAAGTGAACAATAATGCCAGAAAATTTCAACAGATTTCCCCGAGCCTTAGTTAGCTAAGTCAACAAAAACTCGAAGAGCTGGCAAAAAACAGGGAAGGGACAGTGGTAGCTTCAGAGGGTTGATTGAATTGACTTTGACACTTGTATGTTGTCCAAATATATGGGTATAAAAAAATAGAAGGAGAAAACAAATTGTAAAAGACTTTTGAAAACATTTTAAAACAATAACCGCAGAAACAACCCTTTGGAAGGCATCATCCCATCCGTTCATTAATCACAGGCTGCCCAGCCACACCCCAGGGGATTGCAATTGATAATTGAGTAAATATTGATGTGCAAATAATTGGCATTAAATTGCGTTATCAATAAATAATTTTTACATACCAGCAGCTACAAAGATACTTCATTCAGTTGTATCTACAAAAGTGGCAGATATTATTGGATTGGCTCATTATGTTGACCGAGTTGCGGGCACAGAGAGTTGATCACTATATGTGTGTGTGCTTGCAATTTATTACTGCACTTTGGTATTTATTGTTTACCTTTCTGTCTGCCACCCACCTATAACTGTTGTCTTCCCCTGATTTTCCTTTTTTTCTGCAATACGCAATGCTTAATGCAAACTCAGGTGGGTCAGCATCGAGCGATCCCCCTAATGTTTACCGAAAGCTTGCAACAATCTAAATTAAACTGGTTTCTCAAGTGATTATTTCAGGATTTGTTAAGAGAATTTTAAGCCTTTGAAAGAGATTATAATTACCTTTTTTTAATGCTAACAAAATTAGTATTAATTTTCTAAGTCCTGGCTATAAATACTCCACATTCGAAATTAGATCTAAACTACCTTTACTAAGTATAAATAAAATTTGTTTTGCAAGTGATTAAAACCATAAACTATTTCGCATTTGCACTGTCCCTCCAATCACAAATCTTGATAATTATAAATAATAACAATAAATATATAAAATTAGACCATAAAGCACGCCTGTCCCGTTCATTTTGCAATCAAAGAAACGTGGTCTTTAAATTTTCATAATAAATCAACTATATTAAACAGTCACTCGAAGGGAGGAAGAGCGGAGTGAATAAATTGAAGGGAAAACGAAATGAAATAAATATTTAATAATATGGCGATAATAAAGTATTATTGACTCACATTTTAATTGATTTCCAACATTGACAAAATAACTTTTAAATGAATTGCGGACCCAGGAAAGGCCACTCCCCCAACTCCGCCCCCAAATACCGCAGATAAAGTTTATAATTGAGTTGTGTTTTTTTCATTAAGTGCGCGAATTGATTTGCTTTTGTTATTGTTTTTACTGTTGGCTCGCCAACGGAGCAAACTTATTAAAAACTGATAAACTCAATACCATACTCCCCTTCCTCCTATGTATTCTTCTCTTTGTATTTTTAATTGGTATAAATATATATATTAAACGTAAGAATTATGGGAACCATTAATGAGATAATGCCCGCCTTTAAAACTTTGGGCGATAATCCGAGGTGAGGAAATCGTTCGCTGAACGATTGCAAATTATTATTTTGATTAGGCAATAGGCCCTCCACCAGCCGGTTTATTTCCGTTCGCTTAAGATTGTCGGTTTAGTTATAGGACTTTTCCTGAGTGATAAGTGTGATTTGTGGGGGTTCTAATGGGTTTGATAGAGATGTGAGAAAAATTATTATTAAAGCAATTTTGTAGCCATAAATAAGTCCAAAAAATTTTTATAACCTTGAAGGGTATTATAATTTGAGTCGGGAGTGAAGGAGTCGTTTCCAACCCTATAAATCATACATTTTCAGCATGAACAGCCAAACCGATCTAGCCACGTTTGAACGAAAAAAAATTTACTCATATTTAAGAAATTTCACAAGTAACCCCTTGCTAAAATTTTGAAAAATTTACAAAAGATTTTTTATATTAAAAATTTAAAAAATAATATTTGATTTTTTTAACTAACAAAAACTATCACATACAAGTTCTCCGTAAATTAATGGATTTTTGGCTTAGATATGAGGATTTTCATGACATAGGTATGCAAACTTCGGTTTCCAAAAGCCAGCTTTCTTTCTTAATGTTTATTTATTTATTTAAATATAGGCGACACTAAGCACAAGACACACAAGAGGTGGAAAAGTAAAAGACTTACCCTTTTGGCCTTTCACGGTCTAAAAATATTTGTGATAAGGTGTCCAGAAATTCTCAAGTCTGGATTCTGGAACAAGGTCCCTGAAATATGATTCTAATGTAAGGTGTTTAAATCGTAGAATAATTCTATAAATATGACACTAATGTAAGGAATGCCGCAATCTTGAAGTAACCTAGAGTTAAAAGCAGCGCGATATCTATATCGCTGTTTATGTATAGCTTCTGTATCTGCATCGGGCTGCCTCATTAGCCACAGCGCAAACAAATTTCCCAGCCAGGCCAGACCCAAAATCCCAAGCCCAAACCCAAATCCAAACCGAAACCAAGTCGAGTCGAGTGGAATGTGTGGTTGTGTTTGCACACATTTAAGATACATTTAGCTGCCGTTGCGACATCGGAGTTTTTTAACCTCTGCCGGCAGAGTACTTCCTCATATATATATATATATATATGGTAGAACGAGTGTATATAGTTGGGCCTCGAAATGCAGTGTCTGTGTGTTTATGCGATGAAGCGCCAGACGATTGGAAGCGAAAGGTAAACGTGCACTTT
>VNJS01013430.1:0-22712 GCA_008042575.1 Drosophila watanabei | reverse complement strand
GACTGGTAATGCCGCTGCTCAACCGCATGGCTTACTTCACCTGCTAATACGCTCTGCTTCAACAAGGCCCAAGGCCCAAGTCCAAGGTTGCAAAACTGGCCTGGTGAGCGGCACCGAGGGCTCAGAGGGGCCAGCCTAAGGCAGGCGCCAGTATGTCATCGATGAGATTGACATAAACGCGAATCGACTGGTGATGGATTTGGATCCCCCAGATGGTTGCAGTCCCATCTCATCCCCTCGTGCCTCGCCCTCGCTTTCCTTGGGACGGGATTGCAGAAACGTTGTCTACGACGAAATAACTATTAGCCGGTCCTGCTGTGCAACAGTTAAGCCTAGGAAACGACCACCGTCGCGCCATTCTGATGGAGACATTGACCCCCATAGAGACCGAATCCTTGACGCCTGAAGAGTCAGCTGGCGGCTTGTAGTGTCCTCCATCAGGCCATTGAATTGAGTCTAAGGAATGCAGCGGAAGTGCAAATGGTCGTAACGGATCTAGCTGACATTTGGTACCAAGCTCCAAGCACCAAAAAGTTTTTCACATCCTTATTATTAATAAGTTATTAATATAATATAGACGCTTTGAAGGGTTAAATATTTTTTGTGAAAATTTGAATAAAATGTAAAGCCACAGCGGAGTTATATTATATAAATCCTAATTCACAACATATAAGCATATAACATAAATATTATTTCTTATTATGTTTTTTGATTTTACCAGAATCCGTTAACCACATCATATAGCCCATTTACATGGACTATATGCCATGAAATGCCACTTTAATAGTTCCTTTAAATGTTCTTTATTTTGAAATATGTAATTCTGTAACCCACTATTCATTTGCTAAGTGAAGAGCAGTTAACAGTTTTCGCGTGGAAGCATATCGCTCATCCCCTCCGGTTACGACGCTGCCTCTGCCTTCTTCGCTGCGCTTGGCGGCGGCGCCTTTGGCGAGCTTGTCGCCTGCGTCGCTGGCGAGCTAGTCGTCGTCGACGGGCGGCTGCTCTCCGCCTGGCAGCCGCGCTGGAGGAAGAAGAGGACGACGCTGTGGTAGTGATGGTTGAAGCAGACGAAGCCGCCGCTGTAGTAGCATCGTCAGAGGAGGAGGTGGCAGAGGATTCGGTTGTGTCTGAGGAGGATGAGGAAGCGACAGTGGTAGAGGTAGTATCGCCGGTGGAGCTTTCCGTGCTAGTTGTGGAGTCTTCACTGCATCCCTGCTGGGCGAGCAGTAAGCAGCCCAAAAGGCCCAAAAGCAAGACCCAAGATAAGTGCATTATAAGTCTTTACTAACAATAAACCGTCTGAGCACCATTTTATATGAAATCTTAATCGGAACTTAGGCAGGCTGGAAAGTCCGCTGGCGCTTAGAATGACGTAGGTTAACAAATACATGTAAATACCTAAGACAAAGGCTGTTTGGTAAATTGCGTTAAAGCTATGCAAACCATACCAAGTAACAGCAAATATCAAAACATACTATTTACTGGTCTACCAACAATTCAAAACAACCAAACTCCCAATGTTGGGTATAAAAGCCCAGACCAAAAACTGAACCCAACAGACACATTCAGCATGCGCTTCTTGGTCGTACTGATCTTTGCCATCTTTGGCTGCCTTCTCCTGGCCCAGGAGGGCAGAGGTGCCAGCAGCACCACGACTACGGAGGCGGCCACCACGACGACGGCAGCCTCATCTGCCTCGACCACCACTACCGCCTCAACTTCCTCCGAAACCACCACTGCCGCTTCCTCCTCCTCCGCCACCACCACCAGTTCTTCCTCCTCGTCGTCCTCTTCTGCGGCTGCCAGGCGGCGCAGACGTGCCCGCCGCCGTCGTCTGGCCCGCCAGCGCCAGCGTCGCGAGCGCAGGAGGCAGCGCCAGACACAGAGGCTCCGCCAGGAGCTGCAGAACCAGCGTCGTCGCATCAACCAGCTTCGTGGTTAAGATCAGGGCGATGTCTAACCTAAATTTTCTTACTGGATATCAATTTAAACAATAGATTGAGACTTGAAAGTTAGGATTGTTTTTTGTAACCAAAGTCGATCTTTAACTTAAATTATGTAGGACTTGAATATTGTTTCGGAAATATATATAAAAATGTTTAAGAAAGCTAGCTTCGGCTAGGCTGTCCGAAGTTTGTATACCCTTGCAGATTGCAATAAAATTTATAATAATATGAATTACAATTTTCCTTCACATTTACCGATCGTTTGTAAGGCAGCTATATGATATAGTTGTTCGACTTTTATGAAGTTAAAACGAAATTCTGAAATAATATAAAATGCTTGCATGTCAAAGTAGAAGAAAGTATGTTGAAAACTGACAAAGTTGTAATTTTTTTTCTAAAAATTGTACGACCTTTTCTATGGAAGCTATATGGTATAGTCGTCCTATTTCTATAAATTTAAATCCGAAATTCTGAACTAGCATAAAAAGTCCATAACCGAAAGTAAATCAAGATATATTGAAAAATAGTGATGTTATAAAATTTTTTCTACAAATCATTTCTATTGCAGCTATATGATATAGTTGAGCGATCCGGCTCGTTCCGCCCTATATACGAGGAAGAGAATATATAAGACTATCTGCAAAATTTCATTCAGATAGCTTCAAAACTGGTGGACTAGGACGTACAGAGGGACATAGCATGAATTTTTAAAATTAATTTAAATTAACCTATTTCCTTTCAACCTATAATTAGTTTTATTTTCTTACAGGATATTACAATTTCAAACAGTAGTTGCAAAGAAGATATTCCCTATATTCTCGATCAGAATCAACCGCCGATTTAATATTACCATGTCCGTCAGTCCATTTCTACGCAAACTATACTGATAAAAAAATAAAGCCTAGTTTTAAGATTTTATGTATTCTTAAATTAAAATATTAATAGAAGTAAAAAAATATATATAAATAATATTTTTCAGGAAATTTTTAAACACATAACATTACTTGATATCAGACTTTCGACAATTTAAAAAAAGCTTTAATTAATACATTTTCTAAAAATAATACAAAATATGTATTCTTAAACCAGTACCAAAGACGTAAAATCTCATTCTGAAGAGTGTTCCTCGGCATAATAAGAGAGAAGTTATAGTTGCTTTGCTAAAACACACTTTATTCAAGAACTATTTAAACTTTTTTTTTTTTTAGCTCAGAGTGTAAGTGGCTTTTAATATAATTTATATACTAATTCTAATCACTTAATAACCATTTGTATCTTTATAATTACAGATTAACAAAAAAAATTCTTGCACAAAGTTACAAAGTTTAAGAAAAGCAAAGAATTACTTATAAAAACCGACAACTGCACCGTTTATGTTCCCAAAAATTAAATAAAAACAAAGCAAATTCCGATTTATTAATTATAATATATCCCTATTTAGTATAATATGATTTACTGTCATATGCATTTTATATTTACGTCGTGTGCCAAAGTTAACTCCCTTTCATTATACCCTGGCAGGGTATTCTTATTTTCGTCAGAAGTTTGCAACGCAGTGAAGCATTTCCAACCCTATAAAGTATACCTATTCTTAATCAGCATCACCAGCCGACTCGATCTAGCCATATCCGTCTGTCCGTCCGTCTGTCCGTCTTTGCAGATATATTCACTCGTATATAAGTCGGAACGAGCCGGATCAACCAATTATATCATATAGCTACCATACAAACAATCCGAACATTAAAAAAAATATATATAACTTCACTACACGGTTGCCACTTCAAAAATTTTTAAAGAGCCAAAAAAAGATTAAAAATGAGCCAATTTGAATCAAAAAGAGCCAAATTTAGAAACACATGGGAAAGTTACCATACCAATACACTTGTTTAGATTTACCATACCAGAGAAATGTTTTTTTTTTCGATCTGGCACTTTTAGATTTGCAAAAAAAAAAATTAATAAAAATAAGAATTCGTGTTTTTTTTAATTTAAAATATTTTGTATTGGTGTTAGCGAAAAAAAGCCAAATTCCATAAAAATGCGCCAACGAGAAAAAAAAGAACCAGTTTTGGCTCAAAAGAGCCAAATCTTGCAACAGTGCTTCACCATTTTGCAACATAAATTTATCTACCCTGGGATATAGGCTTTTTATATTTTTTAAGAATTTCAACTTTAATTTCATAAAAATCGGACGATTATATCATACACATAGCTGCCAAAGGAAAGATCGGTAAATGTGAAGGAAAATTAAACTTTACTTTTCACGTAAAAAATGTAAAACTGTAATAATAATATGAATATGTAATAAAATCATATAATATTAGATAGGGATAGATTATAAAAGATCCAATTGCAATCTGCAAGGGTTTACAAACTTCGGCGTGACGAAGTTAGTTTTTTTTATTTAATTAGCCAATTTAAGCTTATGGAATATTGTATATGATTCTAGGTATCATATAAATTTCATTTTTAAACAAATTACACAAATATTTTTGGAACTTAGAAACTTAAAAAAGAACTGCCGTTACTCTGGATTTAATAAACTAAAATGTTTCTCCAGCTGAGAAAAAGCCCATACTCAAGCTCGACGACCTTACAAGCCTAACAGTGGTAAAGCTAATGCCAGTCAAAATCGAGAAGCTGTGCAAACATTTACGAATGTTGAACCAGTCAAGTTATTTGTCAATTACACGGCTTAGTTATTTTTTAACCAGATTGCGTATATAAGCCAGCACAATTAAGCAGATCAGACACATCACAATGCGTTTCGTATTCGCTTTGGTCTTTGGATTGCTCGGGTGCCTCCTCCTGGCCCAGGAGGGCAATGGTGCCAGCAGCACCACGACTACGGAGGCGGCCACCACGACGACGGCAGCCTCATCTGCCTCGACCACCACTACCGCCTCAACTTCCTCCGAAACCACCACCGCAGCCTCCTCCTCCTCCTCGAACACCACCACTAGTTCTTCCTCCTCTTCGTCCTCGTCTGCGGCGGCCAGGCGCCGTGCACGTCGCCGCCGCCTGCGTCGAGAGCGTCGTCGCCGGCAGGAGCGGCGGCAACGCCAGGAGCGCAGGAGGCGCAGGATGGAGCAGTTGCTCCAGAGGCAGCGCCGTCTGATCAGTCAGCTCCAGGGATAATTGGGAAATACGTCCTCAACACCTAATATTAGTAGCTAAGTCTAGAAAATAAAATTGCTGCTTTGACTAATATTACTGTGTATTTGACTTCAACGAATCCCGAGCTGAGCCACGCCAACTCTTTGAGCTAATCTTAAGAGCATTTGAACACATCGCCATCGTTAAGCCCTTGGCGGTTAGATATACATATTCAATCAGTGAGGGAAAAGGCGAAGGCGGGGTTTCTGAGGCGGCAGACAATTGGCCCTCCCGAAGGAGTTTATTATGCCAGAGATTGAACGCTTAAAAATGCTTTCCTTGTAGCCGAGCTCAGCAGTGAGCAGCCTGGGGAATCAAATTAAATAAAATATTCATTTTGATCCTTGAACTGTGCATAAATATGCAGCCGGCTGCCTGACGGACAGAGCGTCGTCAACCACCCAGATTCCACATTCTTATCTATTGGATGCGAACAAAAATTGAGAAGTAAACGAGCACATATAAAAGATGCGGTTTGACGGCACTTCATCATCTTTTTCGAACCCACAGACAGGCAGCAATAGCAGGGAAGGGGCAGGAAAGCGATTTCCGTGGGCTGACGTATTGTGAGTCGAATCCAAGATTAAGTGGAGCAGACAATTCTGGAAATGGGATTCGGGATTAGGGTTAAGTTGCGTTCAGCTAACAATTTTATATTCCAATTGTATGGTCCTGTTGGGAGTTAATTGCTTAGCTCCTCAGTCGTACAGATTTTTCAACTTTTCGTCCTCCTTCGCAATATCCAGTCCTTGCATTTCCTTGGAACTGCGTTATCAGATTTGCTCGCTACCAAATTGCATTTCAGGAAACTTATTTTGCAGATAGGACAGCCATCGAGGAACTTAGAAAAAAAAAACGAAAAGCCGGCGGCCAGAGAAAGCGGGGGAGGAGGTCATCCCTTATTGTTGTCATCTTTCCTGGACCTTGGCAATCTGCCATTGTAGGCAATTGTATATACGAGACAGAGGATAATGTATACAATTCCCCACATTTTTTCCTGGGAATGCGCTTTGAAAAGTTAGGAAAACTCTTAGCCTGATTGCTTAGTAAACTGATAAAGTCAAGAATGTGTTACATATACAGATAAAAAATCTAGTTTAAAGATATGCATTTTTAAATTAAAATCTTAATATAAATCTAAAAATTTCTATAAATCAATTATTTTTTTTTTCGAACTTATTTTCGACAATCTTAAAAAAAAACCTAAATTAATACCAAAATTCTATAAGTAGTATTCGGAGACCAGTACCAAAAAAGTAAATTTCAAGGAAAAAAAAAACATCTTTAATTTCCCTTTTTTATTCCCTTGCAGGGTATTATAATTTCAGTCAGAAGTTTGCAACGCAGTGAAAGAGTCATCTCCGACCCTAATAAATATATATATTCTTGATCAGCATCAACAGCCGAGTCGATCTAGCCATGTCCGTCTGTCCGTCTGTCTGTCTGTCTGTCTGTCTGTCCGTTTCTACGCAAACTAGTCCCTAAGTTTTAAAGCTATCTGAATGAAACTTTGCAGATAGTCTTCGTACATAAGTCGGAATACAAACGATCCGTAAATTTGTTGAAAATAATTATAACTTCACTTTTTTTTTAACATATCTTCATCAAATCTCGGTTATAAGCTTTATACATTGATTTAGATTTTTGGATTTAATTTTATAAAAATCAAACGACTATATCATATAGCTGCCATACGAACGATCGGTAAATGTGGAGAAAAATTACATTTTACTTTACATGTAAAAATGTAAAAAATGTAAAGAAACGTATACTGTAAAAATTGTATGAATATGAAAGTAGTTCATCTTATATTATATTGGGATAGATTATAATTTATACAATTGGTATCTTCAAGGGTATACCAACTTCGGCGTGCAGAAGTTAGCTTTCTTTATTGTTTGGTTTTAAATTTACAATCTGTTGCTGTCTCATATATTCTTACATTCATTCTAAAAAATTTATTTTAAGCACAGATGGGGAGGAACATACATTTTGTATTTTTTTGCTATTTGTTTTTTACCGATTGTTCTCTTGGGCAGCTATATGATATAGTCATCTGATTTCATAAAATTAAAATCCAAATTCTGAGATATTATGAAATGTTTATATTTCAGAGTAGATTAGCATTAGCATTAGCATTAGCTTCACCCGTTGGGCTTGTAAGGTCATCGAGCTTGAGTATGGGTTTCTTCTCAGCTGGAGAAACATTTTAATTTATTAAAGCCAGAGTAACGGCAGTTTTTTTTTATTTAAGTTTCTAAGTTCAAAAAACAGTTATTTAATTTGTTTAAAAATTACATTTATATGATACTTAGAACCATATACAATTTTCCATAAGCTTAAAGTAGCAAATAAAATAAAAAAACAAAAACAGCTCAAACAGCTTATTTCGTTGTAATTTTGTCGAGTCTTAAACAAAAACATGGAAGGAGATAACTTCGGCACGCCGAAGTTTATATACCCTTGCAGATTGCAATTGGATCTTTTATTATACATATGTATATACCATTAATATATCCCATCCATAAACAAAGCGTATAAGGTGAAACTAATATGGATTTTAACATTTTTATTTCACTTTTTTTAAATTTGTATTCTAAAAAAGGTTGTTTAGTGTGACCTTTTTCATGGCGTTCAATTCAATTAATTTAATATTAGATAGGGATTGATTATAATTGATACAATTGGAATCTGCGAGAGTATACAAACTTCGGCGTACTGAAGATAGCTCCCCTCTTGTTATTGTTATTGAAATTTACTTGTATAGTTACAGTTCTTATATGATTATTGAGTGTGAAAATAGACGTGCCAAATTTAAAATCTTGATTTGCGTGCAACAGATTATAGATATATTGTTTGACCTTTAAGATTAATCGGCTAACAAACAGCAGAGTTTTTCGGCAATAAAGATTTCGTGTATGTTGACCTTCTGTAACATATTCCTTTCTGTTGGGTGTTGCGCAACATATAATATAATATATATTCGTATAATATAATATAATTTAATTTTAATTTAACTTAATTTGTCAACATTTAAGTCTGCCTCCCGCCCAGTACAATTAAAGTTTTTCACAATTTCGAGCATAATAAGACACATGGTAACACATTTTCCATTAAATTTCACCTGTATTTCTTTAGGTACCGGGTATTTCACAGTCGGTCCTAATTGTTTGTTAATACAGTTTGAAGTCCTTAGTCTCAGTTCATTGCAATAAGGAATTTAATTCGATGGAAATAATAAAAAAATACATTTTTTGTGAATGTTACTATTGACCAAACTTAAATATATAGAATTTTATGGGGCTGATGGTCTCACTTTTACTGTTATCTTCGTCACTTTTATCTTTTATTGTTAAAAGGTATTTTTGTTTGTTAAATAAAACCCTTTAAAAACTTTTTGTCTTATGTGAGCGAGGAAGGCAGAAGACCGAAACAAACTTCAACCGCATCAGGACATCGGACTTGTTAGAGATGTAAATTAGCATGAAATCGTAAGAGTTAGCCATAGCAACAGGAGATTTATTGCCTCTAGACATAATCAAGTAATTCAATAAACCGACAGCAGAAAATACAGTGCCAGGGAATGGATACGAAAATAAAAATGGTAGTTGGATTCCTAATAACATGGGGCCCTGTGATTTATATGAAGCAACGTGCAACAAAACAATTTCTCTATTGCTCCTGTTTCGTTGTAACATACACATAGTAGGAAAAGCAACAACTTAATGCGTAACAACAAGCCGCAGTCCAGGAACCAAAAAAAAACAGAACCAAAGCAACAGAAAGCAAAGCTATAAGAAAACATACACCCAGCTGGGGAGAGAAATGCTTAGTTTAGCTTAGTTTCGTTTTTTGTTTGTTAAACTAGAGACTCAGGGCTCTGGAATGGCTTAGCATGTTCTTGGCTATTCAAACAATTTGCATATCCTTTTAGTGCAAGAAGTGTACTTAAAAAATCAACAACTACAATCGCTGCAGGACTAACTGTCCTGAAAAAGAATACCAAAGCGACAGTCAACTCAATTCAGTTTCAGCTCCGGAATGTAGTGATCAGGGTTTGCTTAGCGTGTCGAGCTGTCATTGAAAAATACCCATAAGAATTTAAGTAATTTTTAATATATAGAGAAAATAAGCATCAACATCCAAAAAATTTTAGAAATATTTTCCAAAGGAACTGAAAATCTCACTAAAGTTAAAACACCTTTCTTAATGTTATTTAATTGTTTTTGCTTGTTTAAAAAAAAGACTTATTTTATCTTTAACACGCACGCACGCACCGTCTCAGACGGGGTTTTATTGTTTTATTTTTTGTTTTATTGAGTTTTAGGGTTAAAAACATATTTCAATATATTTAACACTTTCACGGTGAGAAGCGACCAGCGGCAAAAAATGCGAGCAGACGGGACTTATTCAATTGAAAAGTGAATGTTTAGTCAGTCCTTGTTCTCGTTCGTGGTCCTTTGGCAACCTCCTGCTCCCTGACCAGTTGCCAGCCGGGATATTTATGCGCAGACGTTGCTCTATAAGCTGCTCAAGGATTTATTAGCCAAATGGACAGATTTGACTGGCTGGGTCTGCTTGGCTGGTGGCCTGTGGCATATGTGAGGTCCATTGGTCCATTCCCAGGCACTCTGCAAAATAATATGCGAAAATGGCTTCTCAGCGCATCATTTTGAACGTAAATATTTTCTGGCAGTGAAGTCCCCCTGCTTGGTCTGCGTCGCCGTCAACTTATTGATAAATGTTTTCAAAACGTTTGCATTGAATAGTAATTTTTAAAGATTTACTGTGCCACAATCTGCAAAGGGCTACCCCTTCGGGATCCTTCTGAAGGCCGGAAGAGCGGAAAGGGGTCGTGGCTGGTCGACGTGGACAATGAATTTCCCTATTTCTCCCTCAGCAGGGAAAGGGCTTTGTCGCTTTGTGTGCCTGTCTAATGGACCTTAAATGGCCGTTGGCTTGACCCTTGAACTTTTTCTTGGCAGGGAAAAAGTTTTACAAGTTCAACAAAGTGAAAACAAATGCATTGTGCGGATTGGATTTACCTTTTACACCTCTTTTTCGTGGCCTCGGCTTTCGTAATTGATAAAAGTTGTTCGGTGCAGATTTGGCCAGAGATTTGCTTTCGGTTCGGAGGCCCATTGTGCTAGGTAATTGAAATTAAAATTTTTGTAGTCAATTAACGAAAAAAATACAAAAGGCTGCTGGCTATTCTTTGTTTCGTTTTGCTGCCTTCCTAAAAATCCTAGCATAAATAAATCCAAATCTCGGAAAGCTTAAATTCGCATAAATCATAAATCGAGAGCCACCTTAAATGGGCTAAAAAATAGCCAAATGTGTTTTTAAAATTCGCAACCTGTCACTGTCAAATCACAATAAACATGACACAAGTCACAAACATTTCAAATCGAATATATTGAATAATAATTTGCTGCTATGGCCTTTTTGTTTCCCCTTCAACATCGCAGTATCAGCTAATTTTTATTCAATTTGCCCATGCTGCAAAACACCAAATGTCGAGTGCCAAATTCGAGCACGTTTCGGTTCCGGAATTTAAAAATACTGAGCCTTAATTCAAAATGACATTGATGAATGCGGAAAATACAGAATTCTGGGGCAATCTGGGCAAGCCCGTCCCACCTCCCGCGAATCTAGTCATAATTGTGCTCTAAGGCAACTTTATTTGCTTGCTGGTGACATTGAATAAATTTAACTAAATACCATTGAGACACTCCACGACGTTGAACGGCCTCTCCCAGGGCAGGGAGACCGCCATATCGGCCCTTCTAGGCCACCTTGGGCAACATCGCAAAGATGCCGGGCTTGAGATTGTTGACGTCCTGCACGACGAACTCTCCGCCATAGTGATCGTTCATAATCAGGGTGCGCTTCTTATTGGAGTCCAGGAGCATGGCCTGCCAAATGATCTCGAATTCGAGCTCGGGCAGGATGGCCGTGGTCGGGTCCTCGGGCCACCAGAACTTGTTGATGAAGTACGAGCCCTGTAATGGACGGTGAATATGAAAGCGGAGGTTTCGATGCCAATGGTATTGGCCCTAGAACGTGACCGAGATGGTGGATGCTGGTGGTGCTCAGCTGGAAGCCCCGCAGTTGCCCCTTACTCACCTTGCCGATCGGACAGTTGTCTACGATGTTGCCGTACTCTCGTATAAAGCCGTGCACGAAGCGACCCACCGGGGACTTGTTAGCGAAGCCCAGGATGCGGCACACGTTGAGCGTAGTGTTTAGGGCGGTGGTGTAGAGTGGGTCCTGTTTGTTGGCGATGCGCACCTCTAGGTGGATATCTACGTCGTGCAGCTCCTGGTGTACCTCCATCGAGAAGTTCAGGTGCGGATCGGCGCTGTCGTAGGTCACCTTGTGGCTGACAAACTTTTCGTCGCTCCATATCTTGATGTCTTTGAATTTGGGACGCATCATTTTCTGAAGGAGGATTAGTCGAGGGTACAGCTTGAAAGTCTCTAGCCTAGTCTAGGATGACTTACCTCGGCCAAGCCGCCTTGGCAGGTGGCCAGCAGGACTTGAGCCAGCAATATGGTGTGCAGCAGCATGATGAACCAGCTCTCGAGGGACGACTTCACTGTCTGCTTTCGGCCAGCGAATCTCTATTTATATGGCAGCAGGCTGTGTACTGGCAATTATTGGATCGATCGTATCGGAAATTGAATTGGAGTTGCAATGCCTGAGTGCTTTTTCAAAGTCCATCCACTTAGCTGACTCAATTCACCATAGCCATCTGTCAGCTGACCCTATTGGCCTGATCCGATCGCTCATCTGGGCCTAATGCCCTAGACACTTTGTGGACCATTGGGGCCTGACTAATCATAGCAGCATTTATATAAAGGAGACTAATTGAAAAAGTGGACATTGGCTAATTGGTTCGAAATGCGTGAAGTGTTCACCCGAAGCTGCTGTGCCCTGGGCTTCGTACTAGGTGTGCTCATACCCATGACCGGGGCTTGGGTGAGTTTTGACTAAAAGCGTGAGCAGGTTAGGGTATTAATTAATTGATTCCGACAGCGATCGTTTAAGGTCATCCTCACGCACGTCGATTTCGAGGTGAACGATAAGATTGTAAACCTCACAGTGGATCTGCAAAATGAAGGCGGAGACTCCAGGCTCAGCGTGGACATCACAGTTTTTGAGGACATTGAGGATGTCCACTTGGCGGTCGACGTAGGCCTAGAGACGGACAAGGGTGACTTCTCCACCCTGATTAACCGCACCCTCAACTTCTGCAAGCTTATGAAGCAGCGGAACTCCGATCCCCTGGTTCGCGGCATTTACGACGACTTGCTGAAGCATGGCAATTTGTTCAAGGAATGCCCCATCAGGAGAGGGACGTTCAGTCTCACCAACTACAAGGTGGACGAGGAAATGCTGCCCAGCTTTCTTCCGGAAGCAAAGTTCCGCTTTGGGCTAGTAATTACGAGGCCAAAGAATGAGAGGATCGTCAGGGCCTTTGTCTACGGCCGCATAGATAAGTCTAAGGGATTCGACAACCTCAAGCGGTTCAGCATGGGTTGAGATCCAATAAAGCCACAATGCGCGTCCAAGTCTGATGTGTTTTAGTATGCAAACTGCCTTTTGTCGCACGATTGACGTCGTCATTGTCGCCTCATCTTGTCCTCGGCATCCAGCTCCCCTAGCTGCCCCAGCTCCTTCGGCTCCAACTCTGTCGTCGCCTCGTCACGTGTTTGCCTGCTCGACTGCGAAATTCGCATGTTTACCCGACGGTGACAAGCTGTCTGCAGGCAGCCAGCGGTAGCGCAATTGATGATGACGATGGAGGCGATGGGGATGGCTGCCTGATGAGCAACAGACGACAATGATTTAGGGGTAAGGAATGTGGTATGTGTTAACTGGAGATTCTCGAACTTGCAGTGCAAGTGCAGACGGTGGGAGCTGATTGGACTGATATATGTGTAGAGCGATGGGAGCAAGTACATTTTCAGAACTCTGAACTTTACTTAGAACTTTACTCAGAACTAAGGAGGCGCCAATAAATACTTGCGAATAGTAAAAATTTTTCTCAATCTTAAGTCCTACAATGTCTCTGAACTGGCTTCCTCATCGTGTCGCAACTGTAATTAAGGATGCGCTGCACACAGCTCGAACTGAGAGTCGATGACAGCAAACAGAGTCTCGACGAATCACCTGAGTTACTTGATGAGAGAGAACAAACCCTGGGGTTTTTTACCCACACTGTATATCTAAGCGGAGCTTGCCCCCAGGGCCATAAATCTTGCGTAGAAAAGTGCAATAATTTAGAGCAGGCGGCTCCTTTGAGGTGTGTAGTATCGCCCATAATTCCGAGGCGCGATCTTAATTGCTCCAACAGGGCACGTCAGAGCCTTACTTGCAGGCTGGAAACCGCTGTTAGATTCCCATGCTCACTTGTGTTTCTTTTTCTGTTCGGCCTGGTAAAGGCCTATTAACGCAAATCACGTTTGGCTTGCCCCTTACGCTTGGGCCCAAACTCGCATCTGCCTCCTTTACTGCAAATAAAATGTATAAAATTTTCGCTTCGGCACAAATGTTCAAATTAAATTTGTTAAATAAATATGGTAATTTTTACTGTCCTGCTCGGTTTTGTTTTTCCTTTGCTGCAGTGCTGGTGTTGTATACGCAATTCAATTATCGACATTTGAGTGACTTTTATTGAATTTATTCGGCCCGCTTCACCTTCAGCGTCTGTTAAACGCCTGCCTTGCCAATGAAATGGAATCGTGAGTTCGCGGTTTTTCTGCTAAAAGGTTATCAATTATTATTGTCACATTGCCGCAGATAGATGGTGTTCTCGGGAGGGAGCTTCTAAGGCGCGAGGGCGTGTTTCATTGGGCCCCATCTTCAATTCCCATCAGGTGCCCTCGTACAACCCGAATCTACTGGCATTGGCGATTGAAATCCGTTTCCAAATTGCATTTAAATAGAGTTCTTCTGGAATTACCGGCGCATACATTATGCGAACAGACGAAACGGATCCAAAGACTCGATCAGAGCGAGAGAAAACTCGGCGAGAGACTGCAGAATCGGATTACAAATGCTAATCGATCGAAAGGGGAATACAGGGAAGAATATTGATGAGCCGCACGTGAGTGCAAAATAGGGTAGAAACATGATAAACGACTTTTCTGGGCTTGGGTTCAGTTTCTAAAGTTATGAGAAGTTATGAGAAAAACCGCTCCCAGTTATGATTTCGCGAGTTCGTTGAACTGCGCCGTTTGATGGCGAAAGCTATTTTCTATTTTGATTATATCATAGCTTTTTAAAGAGTCCAGTGATCTCACGGTACCTGAGACGACGACTTCTACATTTCAATTGTTATTAGGCAAAACCTTAACCCCGAAATCGAGCGTTCTTGTGGTTAGCCAGGCTTGGCCGACTTTACTCTGAAATCAGAATCAAAATCACTACTCAATTGGAATGCAAATAAAGCCCTCGCGGCGGCAAGCACAATCGGCGAAAAGAAAGGCAACGGGGTATTAAACTATATTTGAAGTCTCCCCGAGTCTACGCGCAGTATATTCGAAGACCTATTGCGCGAATTCGGATTGCCACGGGCTCAATGGCTGGGCGAAAAGTTTCACCACCGCGCGCAGGCTTTAGTGAATTCAAATTTAAAGTTTTCCGAAAGGCCGCTGGCAGAAAACTGCTCTACTATGAAAATTCACTTACAAAAATTATGTTAATTGCAAAGAACAGACGAAAGGAGAGACCGGGAAATAAATCTTATTAAATCAGACTGGCCGAGCTTCGACTAAGGGTGGGGTATAAGTAGCATAACTGACAGACAATCGGCAAACAAACAGATTGCCAAAAATAGCAGTTTTCCCACTGTGAGTTGTATGATGCCATGTTGGACAGAGATGGGACGGAATCAAGTCAGTCAAAGGCCTGCGACTGCAGCTCAATATTTGCACTCCGAAACGTTCGCAGGCAGAGCATTAATTTTCACAGTTTCGGCATCTTTGTCTTGTACATCATTGGCTGGCTCGCTTCAGACACCATGAAGAGCTCGGTAAACAAAGGCACAACGAATTTCGTAATCAGTTTTTCCCAAAGTTCTTAATGCATTTAAAATAAAGTGATATCTCAGGCCTTATAAGATTAAAACGGCCCTCAACAACGCCCGCCTGAGGTAAGCCCGTCCCCAAGGGACTAGACTGGGTCGCACTTAAAATGCGCATAAAGGACTGGCTTGAATCGAAGGAATTTATTTGTTCCTGCACACAAATTTTATACTTTTTAGTGCCGGCGGCAACGACCAACTTATTGCAATTGCTACAAATTTTTACATAAATTTACGCTATGACAACGTTCACTCCGACTCCTTTCCAGACCAGCTCCAGTCCTCCTCTTGCTAGTTCTAGTTCACCCTCCCCCTTATTCGCATTATGCAGAGCCTTTATCATTTTCCCTATTTTTATGAGCTTTTTTGGCTTTCTGTTTGAGTAATTTTTTTGCCAGGTGGAAATCCACTTTCAATTGTTTGGAGATCTGCCGTCGGCGTCCTGGAGGTTTACATATTGCTCATTTCACCGTCGTGGGAGCTAAGGAACAGTGGGCGGAACAGGCCCCACTGCTTATTGCCGCTGTCTGCTGAAGTGTAAACATTTTCGCAGAAGGTGTAAATAAAATTTTGTAAAGCGATGCGACTGCCTCCGGCATCCCTGGCGTTTTTCTGGTGTTCGCTGCGGAAGTCTGTAAGCTGCTGCCGCTCCTTGATTGTTTGTTCCTTTAGCGATTGGGGTGATCTGAGTGTCAACAAATTTGCGCAAATAAGCAAAGAACTTTCTGAATTTAGACGATACTGGCTGCGGGACGATTTATCCTCATTCATTCAAATCTGTCTCGAGCGTAGTGGCAATTGACAGAAATTGGGCCTAATGGGCTGGCCATCGATTTCCGCGCATCGGTGTTTATTTTTACGAGGCTGCCATTAAGGCGGTAGTACTCATTATACTGGCTCGGAAACCGCCAATGAGCCACAACGATGGCTTCTATTTTCCACCTATGCGTATATGCTAAATTAATGCCACCAATGCCATAACTTCCAATACAAGCCCGGATCAAGTGCACAGTGGGTTCTGTGGCAACAAGTGCCGATAAAGTACTTAAAGAATTACTCCTTTCGGTTGATGGCGTAGAACCATAGAATAGAGTGGTCTTCCATGTACTACATAGTATACATAAATCAGTGCTTCTAAACAATTTTTCAAGACAGCCATTGAGCCATATTAAGAGCCAGCATGAGTGAAAAAAGATCGTATAGCTTAAGATATTTTGCTATTAAAGGGTCTTTACAAAATAGAAGCAAACTAAACAAAGTAAAACAAGAAAGAAAGCTAACTTCGGCACGCTGAAGTTTGTATACTCTTGCAGATTCCATTGCATCAATAATAATCGATCCCTATAAAATAAATTACTTTCATTTTCAATAAATTTTACAGTTTTACATTTTTTACATTTTGTACATGTAACGTAAAATGTAATTTACCTCCACATTTACCGATCGCTTGTATGACAGCTATATGATATAGTCGTCCGATTTTAACGAAATTTACAAAAAAAAATTGTATGGCAGCTATATGATATAGTTGACCGATCCGGCTCGTTCCGACTTATGTACGAGTGAGAGTATAAAGAAGACTATCTGCAAAGTTTCATTCAGAAAGCTTTAAAACTTAGAGACTAGTTTGCGTATAATCGGACTGACGGATGGACAGACGGACATGGCTTGATTGACTCGGCTAGTGATGCTGATCAAAAATATGTATACCTTATAGGGTCGGAAATGCCTCCTTCACTGCGTTGCAAACTTTTGACTGAAATTATAATACCCTGCAAGGGTATAAAGATGATTGTTTGAGTAATATACAAGTCTGAAATCTGAGACACGGTAGTATTCATTGGACTTAACTTTTGAAGTCCGATCTGTAGTGCAGGTCGATGACGACGAGAGTTAAAACGATATGTTTGTGATCTAAAACATGTATGTAGATATTAAATCTAGCCGTTAAGACCTAATGTTATCTAATTCATAAGCATTTTCATGATTTTTTAAATATGCTGTTTTACAAAATAAAGTTTGCATTGTATTTCAATGAATAGTTCTTATCTTTTTGTGAAATTTTAAAACAAGTTTTTTTGAAAACTCCCAGGAGAATCCTTATCCTGGCAGTTCCACTGCACTCTGCGCAATCGACTGTCCGCCTGTGCCCATCCTCGGCCGCATTCACATCCGCTTCCATTCCACCAGCTGGGGGAATCGAGTGCGGGGAAGCTCGTGTGTGGTGTCTATTTAATTACAATTGTCGCTGTCGCCGCAATCCGTGTCCTGTGCAACGGCAACTGCAATTAACGCACTCGGCCTTTGGGAGCTGCCTGCTGGATGCTGTTAAATGCAGTATTCAGGATGTTTCTCGCTGGAAGCGCAATATCGGGGCTGGCCATGTCCGGTCGTTCGGAGCTATCTTCGATGGGGCGGGCGTGGGGCTGGGTGATTATTTTACGCTCAATTATTGTTAAATATTTCACAAAATGCGCATATTTATTTTAACACGCCAAATTGGCCCGGTTGGAGCTGGTATCATGTCCGTGTTTCGGTTTGGCGGCCGAGTGTCCTAATGAGATTGCAATTATTTGGTCATAAATTCGCATTATTCGGGCCTTAAAGTTCATGCACTTCTGTTCGGTACATTTTTACCGTGCTGTTGTTGTGTCCGATGTTTCTGTGCTGCATGGGAATTAACCCATGTCAACTGACAGCATTTAATTTGAAATTATGTATTAATTAATTGGCCAGAAGCAGTGGACATTATAATTAAATATTTAATTTATGGCTTCTAATGGGGCCGTTAGTCAAGCGAAGCGCAGAAATAGTTACACATTAGCGAATTCATTTCAATATGTGCTCTTAGGGAAAGTCATGCGATGGCTGGCATGCTTCTCTAAGAAAAAATTGCGGAGAATATTAGTAAAGGGTATGATTCATTCAGTTCAAATTTAGTGAGTCCTTAAAGGGCCAAACTGTTTTGGACTATTGAAAAAGACCAGGCATGCAAATCAAGCTCATTAGGTCTCACATTCTGCCGGGTTTTTTAAAGACTCACCGCATACTTTTAGGCTGAACATGTTACCATCAGGCATGGTAGGGCTCTAGAGGCCACCTAAGGGGGCACTGCACGGCGTTCGACAGGGGCTGAGGTTGATGCACAGCTACTGCAAATATTGAACAACATTGGCTGGGAATATTGAAATACTTTCGGCGACTGTTTCCGCACTTTGAGCCCTTGTACCCCACTTCAGGATAGTTTTTACGATTCGTGTTTGTCTTCTGTTTTTTCAGCTCCGCCATTGTCTGTCGGTGCTTTCATCCGGGGAAACCCCTTTACCTTTCTGGCATGGACTCGTGCTATTGTTTGTTTGCCTTGGGTGCAAGCTGCATTTGGGGGCTGCCTTCGGTCCAGGAGTTTGTGAATTTATTGCAATCACGCACGGGATTTGTCGCTTTGGCTTTTGCCCGCCACGCTGGCGGAAAAAAGGAAAATTCGGGCACAGGGAGGGAGCGCCACAAACCGCAAAATGTTGTAACTAAAAGGCCGAAAACGCATTGCGCATGAAATTTAAACTAATTGTTTGGCATTTGTAATGGCCAGGGCTGCTCTGAACGGTTTAATTATGGCTGCAGCATCAGCAAGTGCAGAAACAATGGAAAATTATTAGCGGGCCACAAGGAAGGGGAACGCGAAAAAAATGTAAATTAATTTGGGGTCTGGGTCTGTTTTTGCGGCAATTAATTCGAACACGCGGCGACGCCTTTATTTGTGGTTCCGGTTCCGATTTTGACTTTGCCATATGTGCGGTTACCCTCAACGGAAGCCCCTGCCTCTCATGGAGTAACGGCTTTATTTGCAGAATGCAGTTGTGCAATGGGAGCTTTTTTATCGGCCTAACCATCCCTTGCGGACTGTCTGCCCAGTGACGTCTATCCTGATATATTCTCCTGGACACGGCCGGACAATGTCTGACTAAGGTGCCGCCATTAGTTTTTAGTCCGCTTTCTTGGTCAGACTTGGCCGGGGACTAAGGCAACAGTTGAACGACACTAATGCCCCCGGGGAGAAGGAGGACCGCCTACAGAAAGGTTTTTCCTTGGCTTTTTTAGCTTCAAAGTCAACGTGTCACGTGTGCTGTACCCGTAATAAGGGTCGGTCGGTGGAAGATTTCCCACACTCTTTATTGTCTGGACTATAGCTTTACCATTCCCTGATGCACCACCCTTTACCAGTTCCTCTGTAAAATTTCCTCATTTGGGCTTCGGCTTGGCTCTACCGTACAGTTGCTCCGGTGTCGGAATATCACTGACAAAGTAGTTGGCCGGAATAAAGTGGAATATCTTCTTCAGCACGTCAAGCAGTATGTCCTCGATGGTCTGGGTAATGACCGTGTATAGGGCATCGGCCAGCATCCGCCAGTTGTCGTTAAAAAACTTGTTTGTACTGTCCTCTGCGGGCAAAATTTGCAGTCAAAAGTATATATGGGAAACCTTTCCGCGCTTCTAGAACCAGTTACCTACCCAGTTGCTTGTTGCCATTGAACAGATTGGAGAAGTACGACTTCAGGCCATCCATTTTGAAGTCAACGTGCAAGCTGGTCACATTGTAGAACGTGAATCCGCCCTTAGAGTAGAGCCGCGTCTTCGTGTGCATCGTCACTGTCATGTTCTCTGCGTCCAGGAACACCTGACCCTTACCGTTCAGTGGAATGAGCAGGATGCGACCAAACAGACTGTACTCGCCCTGCAGCTTCATCATGGGCAGTGTAAACGTTGTCTTCCAGCTGTAGTCCTTCTTAAAAACCCTGAAAAGGAAAGCAGATTCAGGCTAACTTGGCATCGGAGCCGGACCCAGACTCACTGACTCTCCAGCACGTGCGTATGCCCAAATCCGGTGATCTTTACGTTGGCCAGCTCCACCTTGAGGTTAATTGCGTTGCTGTTGCCTTGCGTGATTCGGATGCGGTTGAGATAGAAGGGATCGAAGCTCTTGATGCTGGTGAGCCCGGGAATGCCTGAGAATCAGTTTTGGTTTATTGCGAAGATCCTCGCGATCGAAGCTCTACCCACCGTCGTTGAGTTTGTCAAACAGCTGCTGAATGCTGTGGGTCGAGCAGTTGACAAAGTCCTTGTCGGCTATCCTACACTCCTTGATGTAATCTGCTGCGGTTCGATTAGAAGTTTAGTTCAGCTCAGTTCATATCAGTTTGGATTTGGGTTGGATTGGATCGAATCAAGTGCGAGTAAGGCAAACAAAATATACACAGAGAAGGCAAAGAAAAAGTCCGGTTTAGTGTTGCAATATATTTGGCGGAATTTAATTCGGAATTCCAGCTAATTAGTGACAGTTGTGTGTTAGCCAAGGCCCGGGAATCTAATAGTCTGGCACATTAGTAGGGGTGCCTATAAACCTGTAGCTCCGCAACCAATTAATGATTTAATAGTCCACCATCGACCGCAGGACCTCAGCACTTACGCGGCTCTGTCAAGAACCCATCGTCGCCTCGAACCACGCTTATGGCCAAGGCCACCAGCAGTGAAATCCGTTTCAAGAGCAATCCCATCGCGTTGGGAGTCGACTTATTCCGTATCTGTGGTAAATATTTGAGGAACTGATGCCGACCAACGTCGTCGAGTAGCAAATGAAAACTGAAGCAAGTCCCACTTGGTATTTTCATATTTTCAGCGCGGCTTTCGTTCGGCGGGAAAACTTGATTTGAGTTGCTTGCGAAAATTTCGCAATCCCGGCGCCGTCGTCATCGCTATCGCACACAGTTGGCCAGTTGGCAAGTTGGCCAATTGTCGGAAAGCCAAGAGAACAGTAGCGGAGCATTCGCAGTCTCAGTCGAATCGCTGCTACAGCAGTCGAAGCTGCCGGTTTAGTTTCATCATCGATCGGATCGGGTGGCTGCAGAGGTAAGAGGGGGAAAGTCTTCAATGAAAAATAATCGCGCCAGTGTAGAGTTGAACCGATGTTGACACTTGACTGCTGCAATGTCTGCCGATTGCAACACAGTGCGCCGACTGGAGTGCTGACTTTGACTTGGCATATCTCAAGTTGTAACCTTTGGAAAAGGTAATGCAGAGAAGGCCACAAGCTCGAGGGAATTATTGTCCTTCAATTATAAGCCTTGCTTGCACGTGGCGAAGCCAAGATCTGTTCATCAGAATATCTGTCACAGCTGTATGGTTTATCCAAAAAGGTAAAAATAAAACCTTTTTTTTTAAATTATTGTACTTTCTCTGGCTCTTTTTGTAGCGACCCGAAAGAATTTCAAGTTCACACAACCTAAAAAAACTCATTTAAGAACGAAGTGACCAAGCGTCAAGTAGCAAGTTTTTATTAAAAACAAGTCAAAATAAAATAAAACACGAAAGAAAGCTAATTTCGGCGCACCAAAGTTTGTAGACCCCTTGAATTTTAAAAAAATGTATCTATATTTAATATAATATGAATTATCTTTATATTCACCAAACCGCAAACTTCCTCCCACTCCTTAGCAACCCAACACCCGACAACATTACTGAAATCCTTTTTTTTCTAAAAAAAAGCCAACCTAGTACATAAATTGTAAAATTAAGAAATTAGTGAAATAATAAATATTAAAATTATCAATAAGAGCTAGAAGAAAATATGTCAAAATCATGAAAATAAAAGTCAAACTCAGCCGAAGCCACAGCAGCTATGGCTGATATCCATACTGTAAATAAATCTTTATATTCATATTATTTTTACAGTTTTACATTTGTCTTACATGTACAAATTTACACTTGTTCTGTATTTCCCGATAGTTCCTATGGTAGCTATATGATACCTTCGATGATAACTTTGCTGAAAGTATTCACAGGCCTGCAAATTTACATCTTATTGACATGTTGATGAATTGTCGATAACATGTTTACAAAGTATTAATTACATGTTGATGAAGTGTTGATAAAATATTGATTACACGTTCATAAAATGTGTAGTATCTTCCCAGCCAGCATTTGGAAGAGCGTTTTTACAAAAATCACTTTGAGGAGTCTTTTTCGAGTCGCCTTGCTGATTAAAAAGAGATTGGTGATTAAAAGAAGACTCGAAAATGACTCGAGCATATGCTTAAAATGTGATTCATTGAAATAACACTAACAAAATGTACAGAAATCGAAAATTGATCGTCATGAGAAGTCTTTTTCGAGTCGTTGAAATGATTCAAAAATGATTCATTTTATGCGCGACTCGAAATTGCAGAGAAATTACAAAACAAAATGCAAAACAATCCAAAATCGATCATCCAGGCGATTGAAATGTGATTGTTGGCATTTTGTTTTGTACAAGCACGACTTTTAAGTGAGCATCTCTTATCTCTTTGATCTATTTCAAACGGTAATTCTTTCTGCAAGCTCTAAGCTCTTGCTCTAAAGTTATGCTTTTCGTTCATTGGTTTTACTTCTTCGGTTGAGTGCAGTGCAGAAAGGTAAAAAAGTGTCTAAAACAATAACAAATCAAAAAACAAATAATTTAACAAATAAAACAAAATAATGTCAGC
>VNJS01013429.1:0-11280 GCA_008042575.1 Drosophila watanabei | reverse complement strand
AAAAAAAAAAAAAAAAAAAGAAAAAAAATTGAATAAAGAAGACATCATACCTGAAGTTCAATTGGAAGACACTGCGTATGAGGATTGCAGTGTCAAAGCTCTTGGGATTATCTAGAAGCCCAAGATAGATAAACTTTGTGCAAAACACAAATTGCTAAAAATTATAAAATAACGACACGCTAGGTTGTCTCAGAAATCTTCAAAATATTTGATCCTCTTGGATTATTTTCTAAAGTGGTCATAAAGGCCAAAATATTTATGCAGGGTCTGACCAAGAAGAAATATGAAAATAGTGAGGAATTACCGGAACATTTACAAAAGCAATGGACTGCGTTCCGAGAAAGCTTACAGGCTTTAAATGAAATAAAAATTCCAAGACATGTCTTCGAAGGCAAAATACCCATGTCGAAGGAAATTCACACATTTGTGGATGCCTCAGAAAATGCGTATGCAGCGGCAGTGTACCTTCGTGCAGTGCACAAGGACAAAAGGGTGACTGTGCAATTATTATGTGCAAAATCGCACTTAGCACCAGCAGGAGGAGCAGCTCTCATTTCAAGACGTTCCTACATATTTCTGGGCAGATTCGGAAATTGTCTTATCTTGGTTAAATAGTCCTACCACAATTAAAGATAAATTTGTGGCGACACGAATAACTACGATTCAGGAAACGTCGCTACAAAGGGAATGGAGGCATGTCCCATCCGAACAGAACGCCGTGGATGTCGCATCAAGAGGAATATGTGGCTCCAAATTTGCACAACATAGCCTTTGGTTTTTTGGCCCACTATTTTTATATGGACCTTCGTCAAAGTGGCCAGCACCGTTTATTGCTTCAAAAATTGAACGCATGTCCAAGGCTGCAGAAACCTCTTTGGGAGCAGTTAAAGAGGAAGATATAATAAGTTCCATTAATCACCGGAACTCATTTTCCAAGCTGCTTCGGATAGTAGCATACATCACCGCTGGTTGCAGGTGCAACAATTCACATGGACGAGCTGGATGCGAGCCAGGAAAATTGTCCTTCGCATCATCCAGCAGAAGCATTTTACTGCAGACTTCAAGAACTTAAAGAAGTCTCGGGAAGTCGAAAAGAGCAGCAACATAAGCTCGCTCACACCATTTCTAGATCAGGACGATCTCATCAGAGTTGGAAGCAGATTGAAAGCATCTGAACTAGCGTATGATGCAAAGCACCCTATACCACTTCCATACAATGACTCTATAGTCAAGCTGATTTTTGAATAAGTGCACAAAGATAACATGCACTGTGGAGCCCAAGCTTAAGTTGCCACATCAAGACAAAGATATTGGGCTATAAAAGCGAAAACAATTGCCCGAAATATCGTTCTCGGCTGCGTAAAATGTACCTGAGCGAAGCCTAAGTTAATGAAACAAATAATGGGACATTTACCACCTTTGAGAGTGACACAAGCGAGGCTATTTCTTAATGCTGGCGTGGATTATTGTGGACCCTTTAAAATCCACTATAAAATTCGTGGAAAGAAACTACACACAATTATAATACTCTCTCGTTCTCGCTTATTGCGTAGCCCACTAGGGGGTGTCCCGAAAAACCCCTGTTGCAATAGCCTTAGGCGGATCCGCTAAAGGGGATAGCTCCTGCACCCCTATAGAGAAACGCAACAGGGAGCACCCTCCAAGGGGTTTTTAGCCTCCCATCCACAACTAGTGGAGATGGGGGCGATCCTCGAAGACCTGCTTACCAAGGTCAACGGAGAAAAGGTGCGTAGTATAAACCAAGGAAGAATGCCTTCGCAAATCTTAAAGAGCTCCAAGAAGCTCTTATGCGCTATCCGGATTGAAGCCCCCGCACAGTCGTAGAGCGGATACTGCGGATCGCAGGTGCAGACAGCCCAAGTCCATGCTAGAGCAGGTCATGACGTTATGCGCCCTACTCCAGAAATGTCTTGAAGTGAAATGCTCGGATTGGTTACGCGAGCTCAGGACGTCAGGATGTAAAAAATCGGCGATAGCGCCTTCAGAGTAAAAAGGACAGCAAAAGGAGAGTTGTTGCTGGAGATAAAGCGCAACGCGCAGGTCAAAGCCATCGGCATCGGGGAAAGGATTGGCAAAGCCTTGGGAGCTGGGACCACGATCCGTACGGTGACACCCCAGGTCTTTTAGTGGATATCGGATCTAGAGAGCTAGCAAACCTCTTGTGTAACTGGGTGATCATTATAGGAATTTGCGCCCTGGCCACTGGAATCCAAGTCGCAACTTTTTTGGTCCTTGCTGGCTTGGCAGGTGTCCTCAACAAACTCGGCAAGGTGAAGGTCGGTTGGACTAGGTGCCGGATCAAGAGCTCGAGCCTCAACTCAAGTGATTCACGTACTTGAACACAGGTGCCGAAACACCGTAGATAGAAGCATGGCCTGTTTTAATGTGGACAAGAGGGACATAATGCGGCAGCATGCCATAACGTAGTGAACTGCTTCGAGGACGAGCAGCTTAAAAGAAAGGGCACTAGTTCAGAAGCCGCTCCTGCCCATTGGTGGCGTCGTCCTCAGAAGACCAAAAAGAAATGGCATCAAAGTGGTTCAGTTTCATCTGGATCACTGCGCGGCAGCTCAAGATCTGTTGTTGCAAACGGTCCGCGAAAGCAGAGCCGTTGTTAAGCGAGCCCTATGAAAAAGGTCCCGGCAAGATGGTTTTGTGGGTCTGCGAAAACATAACCCTGCGTTTGAAGAATGTCCTCTCGGCTGGCGTACACGCTACAATCTTTACCACGCTGAATGCGGGCAGCAAGATCTGCATATTGGATGGAATCACGAGATTGCAAATCTGGCAAAGGACTGCGTAAGGGCCAGGCGACTATACCAACGGTTTTACGGATCGCGGACACACCTGGATAAGCGAGAGGCATACCATTGGAGCCGAATGTCACTTAATGCGGCACAAAGCGCAGTAGAAGGAATTGTTTTCTTGACCTTTGCGAGCCGATAGACCCCCGTGGGGAAAAACATACAAGTTAATCGTTGAGAAGGTCGGCAGGTCGGAGAACCGCGCCCCACTGGACGCAAATTGTTTACTGAAATATCTAATCCTGAGCTTACCCAACGGGTCGGCACCGATTCTCTACACGGGCACAAACCCGTCAAGGTGGAAGGCGTAGAGACTCGTACTACTGCTAAAGCCGGGAAGATCCAGACTCATATGTCTGATAGACGGAACCAGCAGGTTGAATTAGTACATAATAAATTCGAGGCTGGAGAGGGCCATTGAAGCGGCAAGCGGCTTCTCTGAATCCCATTATGGCTTTAGAAGGGCAAAGTCGCCATCTCCAAGGTGGTGGACATCGCCTTTGCGGCCATTTCAGGACAGCGCTGGAAAGTTGGTTTCAAGGAATATTGCCTCTAGTTACCCTGGACATCCGCAATGCCTTTAATACGGCAAGGTGGGGCTGTATATTGGTCGCCCTGTCCAATTTTAGGATACCCCTCTATAAGCTAAGCCTGATGCGAGAATACTTTCATGACAGGACTGCAGATAGACACGGATAGCGGCACACAAGCGGTCAAACTATCGTGCGGAGTCTCACAAGAGTCCGTACTTGCGCCACTACTGTGGAACGCAATGTACAACGGAGTCCTCCGGGGAACGGAGATTGTGGGCCTCGCGGACGACAAAGCGGTGGTCTCTGTCGACAAAAAGGTTGCAAGAGTTTAGGGGATCAGCAGCAATAGTACTGCCATCATGAGCGCGTGGCTGACGAACTTCGAATTACAGCTTGCGCCGTATAAAGCCAAGCCGTCCTGGTGAGTAGCAGGAAGAAGGTGGAGGTGGCAAGCGATCGTGTCTGTGACGTTCTGGTCAGATCTTCTAGAGAGATCAAGTATCTCGGAGGGATGGTCGAGACGAGAGCTAGCTCCAAGCTGCCGCTACGATAGTAAGAGCGTTGGTCAGGATAATGCTGAATCTCCATGGCCCTGGGCAGGTGAGCAAGCTCCTACTGACGAGTTCAGCCAATCTTAAAGCCGCGGCCTGATTGCCTCCAACCGACTGGACCAGGCGGCACTAGTTTTAACTGGCCCTCTCGTCCCGGGAAAAAATTTGCACTGGAACTGCGGCGAAGAGTGCACCTTTAACCGCGTGGCAATCTCGCTGGGACGTCACGAGAAAGGGGCAATGGACGCATCGCCTGATTCCGAGCCGGGAGGCTTGAACCATGAGGAAGCAGGGTCAAGTCAACTTCTTAATGACTCGCGGTCATGAGTTCAGCTCAGCTTATTTAATAACAATCTAGATTCGGTGGACTCTACGGATAAGGTCGACCACGCAGGTCAGAGGATCCAAGTAATCGTGGAAACATTGAAACTAATAAGAATTCTAAGAAATTCGTATATTTTGACGATTTTAAGTCAGGTTTCTAGGAATTACGAGTATATTTCGAGTAATTACTAAATAATAAAAGAACTGGTAGTTAATTTGAAATCTTATTTATATAAATGTTATCTTTACTGGCTTTTAGACTATTGATGTCAGTTCAATGGAATTGCAAAGGATGGACATACTGCGATCTTTGAAAGATTCAGAAAATGGTAAATCATGATATAAGCAATAAAATATTTTTTTATTAATTTTGTTTTGGAATTAATTTTTTTCACAGCGGTCAGACCATCCACCATCAGTGTATTATAAACCATATAATCGAATGTCCAATATGTAATCGGGAATGTACGGCACAACAATTATCTTGGTCAAAGAACAATGTCAACTGATAACCGAAGGTCAGTAGAAACACGGCCAACGACGATTTAGCGGCTGGCAGCAATGCAACTGAGAATGCGAGTAGAGGTAGAGTAGTTGGAAGAAGAGTCAGAAATAAAGGTTAACGGCGAGGTGGCGGACAGCGAACAGGTATGACGCTTAGGTTTGGTCGCAATAAACCAAGCAAAAAGCCTCGCGCAAAGTCAGAGACTTAGTAAGAGATATTCAGGGAAGAAAACTTTGAAGAAACAAACAGAGTTGTTAAACGGTCACAAAGGCGCAGCAGAAAATTTGTAGATAATAACTTTCTGATTTTAAATGAGTACAAGTAGCAAACCTACAGATAAGAACTACTAAGGGAGGCTTATTCAGAAAATACGGTTTAAGACGATAGCGTATCAGCGTATTGATAGATCAAATTCCACAATTCAATTAGAAAAGGTGTCAAACATAATTCAAAGCTGGCCCTTCATGTTTGACGGATCTAAGGGCGGCTTAAAAACCGAAAATTTCTTTATAAAATGCAGCGCAACAAAATTTAAATTCATATGTATATGTGGGAGTTCATAAACAGTTGGCGTGAAATCGAGGAGAACCCTTTGACGGCAATCGATTCCAAGCTATTGAGGTGTTGGAACTGCGATAAGCTTGGATATCGTTTTGATAATTGCCTCGAATTTCGAAAAATTGTTTGCTACGAGTGTGGAGCGAAGGTTACGTTCAAGCCGAAGTGTCAAAAGTGTAGGCCTTTCGAAAACTATTCGATGGATGCACGGTCAGGACTTACATCTAGTTATGGTAAAAAATATTCAATAATCGATAATTGAAACATATTATAAATTGAAACCGCCCAATTATTAAGTGCAATTAATCAAAGAAAAACGAAAATGATCAATTTATCAAATGATTATTTTATTTGCTCCAAAGTGCAATTTTTAAATGTGAATGTAATGCAACTTTAACAATAATAAACAAGTAACTAAATTGCACAATATCAATATATTTTTTATTTATTCAATAATGAATTAAGGAAGAGTATTTTAGACAAACGTGGATTAGCCGATCTGTTTCTTTTCTCGGTAGCCGTAGCACCCGCCTTCCAAAAAAGACGCTCTGCCGGTAGTGAAGTGCCAATAAGGAAGCAATACTGGCAAGCTATAACATAAAGCTTAGGATATACCAAGCGCATCTCGACCCAGGCATTTACGACGTTGCGTTCTCCAATACAGGAGAATTTAAAAATAGCTTAGCTCGTCTTGAATTTGTGATGGATCATCATTCTTCTTGCGACGTTTGTATGCCAGCGTCTTGTAGTGTGCCCATAGGTTCTATTTGTGAAATACTGACAATTCTTTCCTAACTTTTTTTATAATGGAAGCTAAGGCCAAAGCATCTTGGAAGGGTATTTGTTTTTTGAAGCGCGGGTCCAGCAAAGTTGATGCAGCTAATAAAAACGAATGCTCGATTGATCCAAATCGCCGATCGAACTGACGCGATTATTTTGTAGAATAATCGGTTAGTGATTTAATTAATCAAAGCCCACTTTGCGATACAATTAAATCGTAAATTAAATGAAAATAATCGATTGATGTGTATCATATGATTAACGGTACCAACTCTACTTACAACACGTCGTATCCGAAGCAGTAAGATCCGACAGAGGTAAAGAAACCGAAAAATTACTTTAAATTATCCCAGACGAGTCGAGTAACAAACCGAACGAATCTCAACCAAGTAATGTCACTCTACAGCCATATAATGTTAGAGCAGCAAAGTACGTAGCTGCTTGGCAACGAATGTTCGCAGAAGTCAGTTTGTGCTCTATCATTTGTTAAACTAGACGTATAAATAAGGGTATGCAAAGTTTTTGAAAGGAAGTTCGCCAGAGACTAATTTCCGCTATCTTCTTGAATTCCGATAATCGCTTGTATACTCATATTAACATTTACGGCCATTATTGCGTGGCCAAAAGTGCACTTGCTGTCAGCACAACAAAAATCAAGACTAGGCTTAGTCATCTAACGAAAAGAATGGCCTATGTCGAACACATTTGATGGAACATTGAAATATTGCATAGATGTGGAAGAGGCAAAACCAGTAAAATAGCGCCAGTGGCCAATCTCTCTGACAAGAGAGAATTTCAGAATTGGAGAATATGTTATCAGCAACTTTGTTCTCGTGAGGAAATTACCTAAATGTCGCTTATGTCTTGACTTCAGAAAAGTGAAGTCAAGAATGTGACTGTCAAGGACACATATCCTCTACCTTTGCCGTTTACCTCTCGCTTTATCACAGGTCTTGACATAAAAACACGTTTTGGCCAATACCTCTTGCGGCCTTACGGCCTCTGAAATGCTGACCAAACCTGGTGTTGATTAATGGATTTGGTTATTTAAACAAAAATGCGAACGAGAGTATTCGATTACCTAGGAGATCTGAAAGTTCTATCTGATGAATCCGAAACTTATATAAAACTGTTAGAAGAAATAGGAGGTTACCTTCGTGATGTCCGAAATTAAATACTAAGGTTTTGTGATTGCTCATGGTGAATTTAAAGTCGATCCAAAAAAAAGTAAGTGTAAGTAAGTAAGAAAGTAAGTTTCGTAGATTTTTTGGTCTAGCAGGTCGTTACAGGCGCTTTGTGGACAACTACGCAGCGATAGCCGTTCAGCTAACTGATTTGCTTAAGAGAAACAAAGTTCTTACGTAGACTCAAGAAGCAGATTACGCATTTAGTCAAGTTAAGTCCAAGCAAATCTTATCTCCAGCTTTAGAACGCCAAAGCAAGCTAAGGAAGATATGGTGCATGTATTGGGAACTTTGGGACCAAGCATGAATACAAGATTCATCCGATGCAGCTTACATCAGCATAACCAGGATGATCGCGAAAATTAGGCGTCATCGGTTTTGGAATGGTAACAAAAATTCGTAGCTATGTCTTAGACTGTAGCGTTTGCAAGTCAACAAAGGGTAAACGAAAGAAGGCCACGCGCTGGTACGCGTCGGGCTCAGCGCAGCCCAAGGCGTCGGTCAGCAGAAGACGAAGAGAAGCGAGCAGGAACCTAAAAGAGGAAACATTTTCCGTTCGCTGCCGCGCGCTTGCTTGCCATATATCAATGTCGGAATCGACGCGTGTCTAAACACGGCACGTGCCAACGGAGGTTCGGAGATAATTTCAATCCAATTTGCTGCCTCCACATCACGAACCCAGCCCATACGCGGCCGCTGCAGAACCGCGTGGGTTCGGCAACCTTCGAAGAGCGATCGGCAGGGCGATGTGAGTCACAAGCACCAGTGGACTATATCCCTTACGGATGCCGCGTTAGAAGAGTGGCATCACAAGAACAATAGCGCCAGAGTTACAAATTCGTGGCGATTGCTGATGGCCTTGCGCGCTCATGTGTGAATCGAATTAAAGTCCAGGTAGAATGATTTATTAAACATAAGCTGGTTAAAGGTAATGATAGTGGTAGGGGGACAAACAAATAAAATAAATAAGTTGTAGAAGTAAGATTTTCTAGCACAAATAAGAGATTATATTGTTGATAAGATTCAGTAATAGTGGGATGATGCATTCCATCCGATACATTACTGATGTGGTTTTAGACACTTGTCCGATAAATCTTTTTCGTTATTGACCGGCAGAATTGCCAAAATGTTTGCTTAGGAGACAAAGATGGGAGATGCCAAATTCTTCTTGTCTTTCTTGATCAGTTTAAGCATTTGATTGATTCAGCATGATTACATCCTTGTTTTTTAATCGTGTTGATTGATCCCGACTATCATCCGGTGGTTACACGCCCTCGACTTCTTGCAACACTTCAGGCACCTGCAACACCATCCCAAGCCAGTAGAACTGCTGCCGCAGGATCTCCTGCGTCTTCCCCATGCCGTCGTGAGCTGCGTTTTGATCCGTATGGGCTTGCTTAACCAGGCTGTGGGACAGATTCTGTGATGAGATGAGACTGTCGTCAATCCTAAGATCCGCTAAGTTATCCATGTCCCCCTCAACTTCTCGGTCTAACTTATTGTACTCGTCTCCTGCGATCTCGGTGGTCCAGCAACTCTGTCGGATCCACGGAGATCTCCTCCATCGCGAAAGCGTGTCTGCCACCCATTTTTTCATGCTTTTCCGGTGCTCGATGTTAAAGTTAAACCCCTGGAGGTGCAGAGACCACCTAGCTAGGCGTTCCGAAAGGTGTTTCATGGACATCAATCACTTCAGGCTGGCGAGATCCGTAATACAAGTAAACGGTATACCACATAAGATCGGAACTGTCGGATCGCCAGGAGAGATGCAAGGCACTGTTTCTTGGTGACGGTGTAATTTACCTGATGCTTATTCATCTTTGTTGAGAAGAAAGCTATCGGCTTATCTTGGTTGTCCTCATTCTTCTGGATAAGAACCGCTTCAACCTCGAGGGGGCCGTGGTCTATGCCATATTCAATGCCTTGACAGACAGTTGCACCTCCGGACTCCAAGAAAATGTCGTGTTCCCGGTCTTCTTAAATGATTCGGTTAGTGGCGCTGTTATCGGCGAAGCGTCAACCAGCTGTTCCAAGAAACGCTTGCACCTCCTTCTTCGTCATCGACTCTGTCATGCGCAGGCGACCTCTACCTACGATAAACCCTAGGTCATAGACTTAAAGCAGTATTTGGATTCGCTCCCTGGAAATGATTTTTTGGGCCGCCTTCACGCCTTGAACTGACATTGAACAACCGTTGAAGTCAGGCCAAACGTTCGTCAGAAATCGACGCCGAGATACGCCGACTCTTCCAGGTACGCGCACAAATAGAAAAAGGTATTCTCTACCCTCCACAGGTATCGACCGATCCTCACCTGAGACAGTACGCACCACCGAGAAGAACCTTTGGACTAGTACACCTAACGCCTTCATCAGTTCCGTACTGCGTTTCCGAGCAGACTGACTCTTGCTCCGGTATTCAATAGCAATGTCAACTGCTGGCTTAAACTTTAATATCGGTGAACGGCCTGGTATCGTGGATGCCGCCACGTTGAAGGGCTACGTCGAATTCTGTTCGTTTTTCCCGACGTTCCTGGAACCAATCTCCTGCTTCCCACGCTGTTCGGGAAACATACCACACAGTTTATGTATGTCAAAAATTCGGCTGCTCACTTCTAAATATCCACGCATGCGTTCTTAATATTTGCCATATACCTTAATATATGCTTATTCTTATCCTTATTTATTATTTTTAGTACTTCCAGGTATTTTACTTGCCGGGTAGCGCGTCGATAGAGGGAATTGGTAAACTAATCTTTCGATACCCTATCTTAACCCTTTCTTCATTACCTTCTCCAGCTGTCGCTCCGGCATCGTCATTCTTAAGCCCGAAGCTAGGCGTTAAAAAATCGTATATGCTGTCTTCTGGCTGCCGTTCCCTCTGGAGCAGCTGATGAATGCCTTTGGAACCAATGGCTTTGGAACCTCTCCAGCAGCGCCGTACCTGGTTCCAAGTGTCCATTCGGTGCTGCTGTTCGTGGATCCAATACCACTCCAACGCCCTTCCCGACAAGAAGGTATGGAAGTTTCTGGCCAGCAACGAGACAAGGAGATTGGCCCTGGAGATATTCCAACCGAAACAGAAATCCCTCGACGTAGTTAGGCTCGTTTTCGTCTTTGAACGAGATGTTTCAGAGGTATACCCTCGTACCCGCTCGCCTCGAAACTCGCTAGCTCACGCCACTTCCGAGCTCCGCTGTCGTCTCTACGCATCTCCTCGGCTCCATGGAGCAGGAGATGACGAAAGATATGATGATATGTTAAACTCTCTCGGAGGCTGCCGAATCCACGCAAACACAATAGACGAGTCTGACCAGCAATGAATGGCGCATTCGAAATCTATACTTTCTTTTACGCTTGTGATAAGCTCAGCTAATAAGAGAGATGCTGAAAGTTATAATCGTGGAGTTGTTAAGGCCTTCAAAGTGGCTGCCCTCGACTTGGCAAAAAGCAGATGGACCTTTGAGTCTCCATTGGTCTTCGATTGCAAGTATAAGCACGTTCCATAAGGTGATATGCTAGCATCGCAGAATCCATGCAACTCAACGGAAGCCTGGGGTTGCAGTATGAATTTTAACTACCCCCATGACGTAAGGATGGGCTCTGGAATGCATTGCCAATCCACCTTAGCACTCCATAGGGATTCTAGAAAGATTTTACATTTGGTGATGATTGGAGCAATCAATCCTAGCGGATCATAGAACTTGACTATTGTTGACAATGCACTGCACTTGGTGGGTCGATGATTTTCGGTATTTGAAAAAAAATGAAATAGAAGCTGATCATAAGATGGATTCCAGACTAATCCCAATGCCTTGGCGATATCCGATCCATCGTGGATTTGCGGATAGGAAAGTAGCCTTGCGACAATAGTTCTTTCACCTGACGACGACTTTCTCTCACCTCCTCAACTGAGTCTCCACACAGAAATCTCTTTGATTATTTTTCCTCAGCATAAGAGAGTTGATGCATGACTCTTATAGCCAAAAAGGCAGCTGGCTTGGTTTCATAAGTCACCGCGTT
>VNJS01013428.1:0-24890 GCA_008042575.1 Drosophila watanabei | reverse complement strand
TCTAAGCGCAGAAAACACGAGAAAGAGGGAGATGGATCTAGGAACAGATATTTGTAATTAGGAGGATCTATTATTATAAATGTAAATGTAGCCAAGCTAAGTTCTATATACACGCAGATTTTGTGGCCGCCGTTTCATTTAGATACTTGTAGGTACATTCTATACATAAATATATATTTAAATGTAGGATTATACTCGCTTTTTTTTCCCCCGATGCCTAGCTGTTAAGTGTATAGTTATATATATAATTATAAAGTGTACATTTTGTGTGTAAAAGAGCCGCTAAAGAAATGAGAGAAAGAGTTTTAGGAACACATTTTAGCCCGGAAATAAATTTGCAACAATTTATACACACAACATTTGTATACAAATATGTATTTTATATAGTTTTAATTAGTTTTTATTTATTGCGTATTCGGGCAGCCCTCCTCCCAAATATTCTACATTTGTCAAGTGTTTATTTTTAATTATTTAATTAATGCAACACCAAACACACACACGCAACAAATTAAATAAAAGGGCCTACCGTTTGTTATATAATAAACTTAAATTTAAACATTAGAAAACATATTACAAATAATAATAAAAAGCGTAAGTGAAAACAGTTTAAACGAAATGCTACAAAATATATACATTTTGCACTATTTTTTTACGTGTATTCCTGTGTGTGTGTGTGTGCGAGTGTGCGAGTGCGTAGCGCAATGCATGAATAATTGAACAATTGATTGATTGAGAGTAGAAATTAACAAAACACAATTGCTAATATTAGCTAGGCGGCTGGCAGTGATTTTACTACTGCTTCAGGATTAATAATCAATTATGTACACTCGCAGAAAGTGCGTATAATATACATATATTTAACAAATTTCATTTATACAGCAACAAAAAAAAAGAAAGAAAGAAAAAGAAAACAAGCAAAAGAGCAGAAAACAAAACAAACTAAATCAAAGAGAGAAATAAAAAGAGAGAAAGCATTGAACTCATTTTTTGTGGCTTTTTTCGTTGGGTTGGGAAAAGGTTATCTAGAGAAGAGAGAAAGAGAGAGAAACTTCTCTCTTAATCCTTCTTCAGGCATCCACGAAGGACAAAATCTTATGCTCTCTGTGAGAGAATGATCTTCTTTTATGGTCCCAAAAAACACCTTCTCCATGGGCTTTCTTAAGTAGCTTATAAACTATTTAATATGTAAAGTTTAATATAAATATTTAAAGTATTGCTTTAAATTGATTGAAATATTCAAAATGTATTTGTAGGGAACATTTTAAATATTTAAATCAATTTAAAGCATTAATTTAATATGAATATTTAGCCAAAATTTAAATTTGGCAATAAAATTCCCATTTTATTTATAAAGTTATAAGGGAAGTATTTAATTAAAAAAAATATATATATTAATGCCCAACATATAGAATGTAGTGTAGAATTATTCGGAGCAAGAATGATTATTTGTTATTTATTTTATTTATTTTTGAAGTAAATTATTATTTATTACGTTAAAGGGAAGTATTTAATTTAAAAAAATATATATATTAATGCTCAATATATAGAATGTAGTGTAGACTTAATCGGAGCAAGAATGATTATTTGTTATTTATTTTATTTATTTTTGAAGTGAATTATTATTTATTATCGGGTTTATTAGTTTAAATTGTGATTAAAAAACAGGAAAATTAAAAAGAAATGAGAACGCCACCGAACTTCCTCGGGACACTTATTCCTTAAGTAATGCATTATATATTTTGTTTATAAAAAATTAAAAAAAGAGGAATCCCACGGAGTATCTCGGCGCACTTATCCCTCGAGTAATTAATTTTATATTTTGTTTATAAAAATTGCAATTTCCTTACGTTCATTGGAGATGAAACGCCATGCACACGATAACTTTCAGCTATCGATTACAGGCCACCGCCAAATCGATTGGCGCTGCCAATCGAATCTGAAATCAAACATTTTCCATTTTACAAACTTCAAAAACCAAGGCTTTTCTAGCCTAAGATGGATACATCAACGCCTCGCACGCCCACCAGGGTGCAGCGAACGACGAGCAGCACCACAACGACACCGGATAGCGGCATGGAGGACATTCAGCGGCTGCTCAACCTGGAGGCGATGTGCCGCTTCCAGGACGACGCGCACAATGTGCAGCGTCAGGTGCAGGAGAAGGCGCGCGAATGGCTGGACGCGAAGTACGAGTACCAGCAGGAGTATGCCCGCCTGACGCGCCTCATCAACTGCATCGGCATGCGCGTGGCCGTGGACACCAGGTCGAGTCTCGCGGACGAGGAGAAACTCAAACAGACCCTCAAAATGCTCAGCAACCTGCGCGCGAAGATTGCCAGCGATGTGCGTCCGGCCAGCCTGGACGAGGGCGTGGTGCGACAGTGCCAGCAGCAGCTGGACACCGTTCACAAGCCGCGCGCGCAGCTCAGCCGCCAGAAGCGCGAGTTTGCCGAGATCCAGGAGGCGCTGCGCGAGCTCCGAACCTCCGTGGATGGCCTGGAGAATGGCCTGGAGCTGCACACGATGCACGCGATGGATCAAATGGTGGCGGAACTGCTGCCAGCAGGCAGAGAGGAGTGATTTTTGTACACATTTTATTATACGTTGCATTTTACAATTACATTTATAAATAAAAAGAAACCAAGTCGGCGAATGTGATGCCAGGTCCAAGCGTTGAAATTCTATGAAAGAGAAAGGGATTAGTTTGGGGTTTGGTTAGGTTGCTAAAAGATCGCTTAAGTTTACCACTTGGAGCGCTTGGACCAGTCCTTGGGCGTCCAGTGCAGGCACTTGGAGTCGATGCGGATCTTGCGCTTGTCCATCGCCCGGCGGTGCTGCTCGATGGTGTCCCGGTTGATGCACACTATGTACTGGCCCTTGTAGTAGTTGATCAGGTTCAAATTCTGCAGCGTCGATATCACGTCCTCCTTCTTGATCGACGTGCACTCGCAAATGTCGCTGGAAGAGTAAAAAAAACGTAAAAGATTTAATAAAAATATATAAAACCAAAACAAGCTTTACTAACTTAATTGTTATCGTTGGCTTCTCGCCGTCCGTGCTCGGATTCTGGCTGATGAAGATCTCCAGGATGGTCTGCGCCCAGTAGGATCGGTACGAGAGGAGGCCCAGATCCGACAGGGGCTTCTCCGGGGAGCCCGTCTTGCCCTCGAACTTGGAGAGCTCGTAGCTGAACTCGATTAGGAGCTTGCCGTAGCCCTTGCGCTGGTACGGCGGCATGGTGAGGATGCAGGCCACGTTGTAGTCCTCGGTGCTCTCCTTCTCCTTCGAGAAGTACCCGACGATGTGGAAGCCCCGTGAATCGAACTCGGTCATCACGTAGAACAGGAACGGATCCGTGTCGTAGTAGAGCGTCTTGTGGTCGAGGAAGAGCTTGGCCAGCAGGCAGAGATTCTGGGCGTAGACCTTGTTCTTCCGCCCGTCGATCTCGAAGAAGGAGATGGTGTGCTTGCGGTAGATCTCGTTGCCCGGCGGGTGCCGCAGGTTGCACTTGGACAGGTGCCGCTCCAGGCACTTTCTGCTCTTCCGGTACTTCAAACAAAACTCGCAGATGTAGATGCACGGCATCTGGCACAGCTCCTGGGGGTAAGGAGAGAAGTACCAGGGCTTTATCCTGTGCCTTCCCAGCTCGATCATCTCCACGTTTTTCATGCGCGTGACCACGTCGTCCTGGTGCGTCACCATGCTCCCCGACTGCCTCGGCGTCGGTATCTTGCCGTCCTGCGACCCGTCCCCGTCCTCGGCCGCCGCGCTGCTGCTCATCAGTCCGTCGCCGGTCACGTGTGTGACCACCGGCGTGGCCGTTGGCGTCTGCGGGTGCGGATGCTGCTGCGGCTGAGCCTGCGGCGTGTGGTGGCCATGCGCGGAGCCACCGTGCACCTTCCTCTTCCGGTTGATGCGCTTCTGCAAGGCAGCCGCCAGATTGTTGCCGTTCACCAGCTCGGGCGTGCTAGGAGTTGGAGTCACGGGGCCGCCACTGATGCTATTACCTCCGTGTGCGACGGGAGTGAGTGCTCCGCCGGCTGTGAGGTTTCCAGAGGCTCCAACTCCAGAACCGGGATGCTGCGGCGACGTGGGACGGGACACGCTGCCCGCCAGCGAGTGGTGGCGCTGCGGCGTCGTCACGCCCGTGCTGGTGCCCGTCTGGGAACCATCGCGCCGCGGGAACTGCACCTTGCGCGTGTACAAGTCCTCCTCGTTGACCCACTCGTCGAGGCGCTTATTAACTGTGAGAAAAAGGGTGAGTTTAAGTCCTTTTAAAGCCTCGCAAGAGGATATAACTCACAGTCCACATAATGTACGTAGAACTGACGCCGCCCGTCCAGCTCCTTGATGCTCACAATCTCCGCCAGCGGCCAGTCGTCCGTCTTGTGCATCCGCACGGGCAGGCGACAGCCCTCCGTCAAGGCCGCCTGCGAAAAAACAACAAACAAAACGAAGGAAATATATAAAACAATCAAGCAAACATCCAGTTAGGGTACAAGCACACACCGTCGACTCGCAGATGGAGGCCACGTCGTCGTCAAACTCATATTTGTGGTTGATTTTCATTGGTTTGCACTTGAATTCTCTTTTATTTACGTTTTGTTTTTTTTTCACTTTGCTAGCGTAGTTATCGTTATTTGCAGGAAATATTTCGATAACATTCCAGCTGTTTGCAAATTAGTGTGGCCACACGAGCGAAATACCTAGGGTTGCCAGGTTGTGACCACGTTTTAGCTATTTTTTAGTATATTATGAAAAAGAAAGAAAGAAAATCAAGAATACCAAGAATATATTTTATTATTATTTTTATTAATTTATTTAAGGTGAAATTTTGCCACATTCATTAATTGTATTACTTTAAAAAGCGCTAGATCTAGTGGGAAACTAGCTAAAATAAGGCCAATTTTGCATGGAAAATAAACTATTCCCGCTAGATGCTAGCTTAAAATTTTATTCGCATTTTGCTTATTTTCTCATAATTTAACTTCTTAGGACCTTGAGTGTGTTATTAAAAACAGTATATTGTTATCGGTTCAAATGTGGCATCTGTTTTGTAAATATCTACCGATTATTCGCGGGTAATGCAGTGTTAATACAGTAATACAGTGCCATATAGTCATCTTGCTTGCACCTGTGTAAAACCCAATGGCGCTGTCAAATCTTAAATGAAATCTGTAATTAATGCGCTGGTGTCATAATTACAATTTATAACGCATTTTGCTTCTAAAAACCGCCAGATATATCGGGTAAATAGCTAAATTAACCTTAACATTCTCCGTTCTGTTAATTAACATTCCCGCTAAACCCAGATAGCTAAATTAAATAGCTAAAAGCGGCAGACACACCGATAGCTAAATTAAATATAGCCAAACTGGCAACGCCAGGCACACCGACTGAATTACGACCAAATTAAATAAATAAAGCAACAAACAGTTAACAAAATGCGAGAGGCGAAACACAACAACGAGCCCACGCCCAGACCGGAGTGATACACATACACGGAAATCACGCTTGTTTTTTTTTTTGTGTGCTGGTTCCTTTTGAGGAGTGGGGTGTGGAGTGGAGTGGAGTGGAGAGTGGAAAGTAAAAGTGGCGGTGCCTGTCTCTATACGTGTGTGCGAGTGCAAGTGCCAGTGTGTGTGCGTGTGTTGGCGCGTTTGTTTGTGTCGGTGTGCGCCGAAAAAGAAGTTGCAGAAACATAATCGCGGCGAAGAGTTACGCAAAAAAAAAAGGAAAGAAACACAAAACACAGAAAGAGCCCCAAATAGCAACCACAACGAAAGATTGTGCAAAAGAAAACAACGGCGGATTGTAAGTGAGTAGTGAGTAAAGTGGTGTGAGTGCACAAAGGCGACTGAGTGAGTGAGTGAGCGAGCGAGCGAGAGGAGTGGCGAAAAGAGGAGCGAGCGAGCTAGAGCGACCGGCGCAATGAGCAGCATTGTTGGCGAGAATCACGGCACTACCAGCCTCCCGCAGGCAATACCACCACCACCGCCCTCCGGCCCCACCACCACCACAGTGGTGGTCAGCAGCAGCACCGTCTCCGGCGCTCCAGGCGCTGGTGTGGGTGGCGGCGGCGGCGTCGTCATGGGCGTAACCACCGCCAACGGGCCGCGCGTGGTCACCATTTACAAAACGGAAACGGGCTTCGGCTTCAACGTGCGCGGCCAGGTGTCCGAGGGCGGCCAGCTGCGGTCCATCAACGGGGAGCTCTACGCACCGCTGCAGCACGTGAGCGCCGTGCTCGAGAACGGGGCCGCGGAGAAGGCGGGCATCAAGAAGGGCGACCGCATATTGGAAGTGTAAGTAGTACCAACATTTTACCGCAAGTGTATTCTGTGTTAAAAAATAAATATTAAGAGCAAATAATATGAAGAGCAAATGATATTAAGAGCAATTTCGGGAAGCGTAAGCTCAGCTTCCCGAAATTGCTCTCAATATTATTTGTTTTTATTTTTACTCAGGATTCTGGTTCCGGAATATGTTACATGCCGAAATAGCCAACTATTTCTACTTTATTGATAAGAAATCTTTATAAAGGTCTCCAAAAGTTTACTAACGTATATTTAACTTACATTTTGTAATATTGTATAGCTTTTGAAAGTTGTTAAAATTGAAAATCTTAGGGACATTCCTTGCCTTGCAGCTTTTCTAGTTCACACATGTAGTTTCCCATCATAAATGTTTATAGCATTAAACATTTCCCCATTTCTGTTCCATAAACTTGAAGTTCATAATCATCAACTCGTTCGGCAGAATTAGGAAAGAATTTGCCAACGCTGTCAAAAAGTTATGCTTTGTTTACGCTTCAGTAAAAGTTGTGGCTAAGCTGGCGCAGGTAAAGCCCAGTCCCCCGACTCTTTGCCAGGATAAACTTATTGAAATGTGTGAACAGGCATTAAATAAAGAGCCTTAAACCCATATATTCTCCAAATTTGGAAAGCAAATCTGAGAGAGCAAGCTTAGGAGTGAGTGGAGTTAACCCCAGGAGAAGGACTTGCATGTCCAAAAACCACTGACCCGAGTTTTTTTTCTTGGAGTGAGTGGGTTGTCTCGCTCTCTTAGCGGGTGAGTTTGCTCACCCATTTAGAAGGTTTTCTTGTGTTACTGCTACTCTAAAGAGAAACATTTATTGATTGTTTTACTTGGAAGGACAGACAGACTTGGCTAAATCGATTTGGCTGGTGATGATAATAATAAATTTGCATACTTAATGCTGTCTGCCTTTCTTTCGTAGTAGTTTTTATGCCCTAAAAGGGTATTATAATTTTACTAAGAAGTTTGCAGATCTGAAATGGAGCCATTTCTGACCCTATAAATCATATATAAATTAAATTAAATAAGTGAATTAAATAACTAAATTAAATTAGAAATGAACACATAAAAGCTTGAATTAAAATTAATGCATTTTTGGCTTAGTTATGATCGATTTCCTATCTTCGACTTTCCGAAAAGTTTGCTCTCTTTCTTGTTTAAACTCTCCTTGATTTTAGTTTGTGCTCTTAAACTCTCCTTGATATCAGTTTGTGCTCCTAAACTCTCTCTGATTCCAGTTTGTGCTCCTAAACTCTCCTTCATTTCAGTTTTGTTTATTTAAATTATGCCTCTCCCCCCACACACACAAACACGCCCATGCTAATTAAAGGCCGTTTGGCATGTTTGTCCACTCATCGTCAGTCCGTCACTGCATCTCTCCGCCGCACGCTCTCTCTCTCTCTCTCTCTCTCGCCTGCTCTTTGACATTTGGGCTTCGATACCCGTTATCAGGGGGCCTCCCCCTACCCCTACCCCTTCTTACTTTCCGTCTTCAAGCCGTCCTTCCTGCCTTCCATCAATCATATTTTACTTTTACTACGCTTTCGCTTCATTCCGTTATGCAGCGTAGGTTCTGTTTTGTGTCCCCGTGGGTGCGATAGTAGTTGCTCTACTCTCTCGCTCGCCCCGCCAGCCGATGTTTCGAGAGGCTAAATTCAATTAAGAAATTTTGTTAAAGTTTCTCCCTCGCCCAGCGAGCAGCGCAGAGCAGAGCAGCCAGCAACTTAATTATCATCGTCACCTTCTCGGTACCGACAAAACTCGCAAATTTTCCACATTTTTCGCACATATTTCCATGGCAAAGAGGGGGTCAGGGCGGCGCAGAGAGGAAAACAACCACGAAGGTGTGAGAGAGAGGCATGCTCGTCTATTATGCGGCCGCCTGGCTGTTGTGGCTGTGTTGTGTCGTTGCTATTTGCAGTGGCCCATCATTTCATTATCAGCAAAAACAGCAACAACAACAGCAGCAAGCGAGAGCCGTTATAATTCGGCTGCGCGTGAGCTAACAAAAGCAGAAGCGAAACTGTAATAACAACGACAAAAGCAAAAGCTAAGGCAAAAGCAAAACGAAGAAAAAGAGCACAAACATTATACGAAAGCAAAAGCAAACAAATTTGCATTTGATTTCCGCCTTTTAGCGAACCAGTTTCCATCTGGAATCAAGCGCCTAAATCTGATAATATTCCCTCGACTTTCGTAACCTTCTCGGGATGCAATATCTGAGTGGATATCCAGAGATCTTTCTCTAGGTTTTGGTATTAAATGGTAGTTTTAAGTAGGGATTTGATTATTAATACCAAAAGCTAGCATTACATGGTATTTATTGGTTGTTTCAGTATTTATTGCATAGTTTTGGTATTTCGGTCAAGTTTTCGGTAGTTCCTGCAGGTTTTGGTTTAATAATAAGAAACTATAACGATATTTGTTGCTAAACTTGCTATTATTTAGTTGTGTGTGATATTTCTAACAAGTTTAAGTAATTTCCTGTGCGTTCTTACAGATTTTTTGGGACTTAAAAAGACTTAAAGTACTCGCATTTTTAAAAACAATATTTATCGATATTTTTATATGATAAAAAATCGATAGATCGATGTCTGTAGATATTTTGTAGTTATTTCAAAACAATTGCTGAATATCTCTTCAACAATACATTTTAATCGTATTTTTATAGCATTTGTTGCTATTTATAAGCGCATTCTCGTTATCCAAATGGTGTTTTTGTTTATTGTTGCTGCTGCGGGGGCGTTCTCCTTAAACATCCGTCCGTGACTCACACTTATCAGCTGTCCCTGGAATCCACTTATCGCATCGTTATCGAAGCCTCCTGGTCCACCAGTAACGGACGAGCGACCACCAGCTGTCATCGTTGGGCAGCGTCAGCTCGGTGTCCAGCTGCTTGTGGCGCCACAGCGTGGGAGCGTCGTTGCAGAGGCTGCCGTTGCACCGGACACAGTACGGATCGTTGGCCGAGCACTCGGGCACCTCGCCGGCGCAGCCGCGCACCGTATAGATCCCGTCCAGACGGCTGACCACGGTGCTAACGCACAGCTCTGCCGGGCCGGAGCAGTTGCTGGTGGTCATCAGTGCGGGCAGCTCCATGGCGGCACAGTCCTCCTGGTCACGATCCTGATCCGGGGCAGTGCAGCGATAGCAGGTGCGCACGGAGAACCGGTTGCAGGAGTCTCCATCGCGGCACATTTGACAGCTCTCACTTGGTAAAGGTGCGAAATTATCATCCGCACAGCCACGCCGCAGGAAGGTATCTGCAGGGGACACAAAGGGGAAGGATATTATTTGAGGGATTTGCTGAGAAAATAAGGATTAGGTCCTCCAATTGAAGGAGGATTGTATGAAAATCTTTCTTCATGAAAACTACTTAAAAAGCAAGTACGATGTGCTGGGAATTTGTACTTAAAACTCAATATTAATGGCAATATAATACTCATACATTTATTGCAGCTTCTTGAAGGATCTAAACAATATAAGGAATAGGATGCGAACCTAGAAAAGCTAGCAAATTCCAAGAATCTAACCTTGCTAACCTTGCTCGCAGGAGTAACAGGATGTGGTGCCCGCAGCACACTTTTCCGTCTGCAAATTGCGACCTAAACGGCAGCCAGGATCCGCTGTGGAATTGCACACGGCACAGGCAATGTCCTGGCAGTTGGCATTGCAGAACTCGCCGTGGCACTCGCTCAGCTCGCCGGTGGGAAAGAAGCCCATGGTTGTGGAGCAGCCGCGCTGCAGGACCTCCGTCTGGGTGTTGCGGTGCGTGTAGCAGTTCTCCCGGTGCCCGTACATCACCTTGTTGGAGCAGTGCGTCACTGTAGAGTTGCTCAGCGAGCACTTAAGCTCCTGCTCCTGATCCTGATCCCGGAGACAGTCTGGATTGGGGGAGAGTCGGTTGTGGGTGCACTGCAGGCAGCGCGTCTCCGTGACGGTCTTCTCTGCGTTGCAACCGTTGTAGTTGCACTTGAGGCAGACATGGGGACAGGTGTCCGGCAGATTGGTGTGCTCGCAGCCGCGCAGCGTGTTGGACAGATGCACCACGTTGGTGTAGCACCTGTCGTCCTCCCGGTACACCGGACAGGGCAGCAGCAACTGCGGCCTGCTAGCCACATCGATGCACTCGGATCCGCTGCACTGGTAGCACCGCAGGCGATCCGCCGGATAGACGTGGCGGTTGCACAGGCTCGTGTTGCACCTGTCGCAGGGCGCGGCACAGTAGCCATTCGGATACAGGCGCCCGAGGCAGCCGCGTCGCGTCAAGCCCGCCGATATCGAGGTGACGCACTCGTCTGAAGGGGAGGAGCACTCCTCCACTTCCAGCTGCTGGCCGGGACGCGTGGCGCACTCGGAGTCCTCGGCGGAGTCGCAGGCGTAGCACTCCAGGGCGGCACAGGGTCCTAGTATGGAGACTGTAGCCAGGAGGAGCAGCAGTAACAACTTGCTGGCCATCGTTTCAGTTACGGACTGCAGTTAATGGACAAAGAACTGTTAGTGTTGTGTGCTTGGCCACCTTCGAGATTAGATTAAAAGCCGAATCTCAAGTGTTTCGGGTTCCAAGTCGGCGGCGGCACTGAGATTGCTCCGGATAAGTTATCGATTAGCCGTGAAATTGCACTCAGGGAGTGGAATTGCATCTAAAAGTTGACTTTTGTTTTGATTAGGCGTCATGGAAAAGAAAGTTCTTTGTGGAATGATAATTTAGACAGGTGATATGACAAGAATATGATTAGTTCAAAGGGTTTATTAGCTTGTGAGACAAGGGATTGTGTGTATATTATATATTTAGAGATAGTTAATGTTGCAATATCATTATTTGGCAAAGCGATTAAGCCTTGTTTCTTGTCTCTTGTCTGTCTGTCTTTTTGCCCCAATAAACAATATAGAATTCTTATAGATAAAAACTATTTTAAAAAGCTACTTTATATCTCCTGAAACTTTGTCTTATTATTGAGCAGAAGTTGGCGAAATATAACTTAATCTAATCACAACACATATATATTTACTATCTCTCTTTCTCACAATTTAAATGAATCAATTTTCCTTGTAATTTTCCCTTTCTTAAGCTGGAAAATTTCACACCCCATTTAAGCCAATTAAATTAAATTAAAACTAATTCATTTCAACGAGAAAATGTGTCACGAATTACGAAGCTAAGCAAGTGGGACTTGGAGAACTTTTCGGGGGTCATCTTGTTGGGTCAACTATAAGTAATGCCTTTACTTTGAATAATCAACTTTGAGCTGCTAAGTAATTGCTACGAATTTGGGTTTCTACCTTGAAATAGTTTTAGTCACGAGTTCATTGAATTCTAGTTTTTTATTTAGTTTATTTCCCCATTTCTTTTTTTAGACATCCAAAAAGCAATCACAATCAGAAACGGATACTTCAGGATACACGACATAATTGAGGACCCGCTAGATCCCAGACAGTCCTTAGCAAAATCATCTGCATCCTTTGTGCAATCTTGCTTCTCCTCAGCACCCTCGTCTCCTCATCTCCACATCTCCTGTCCTTCAGTTCCACTTAACATTGTGCTTGAGCTTGTTGTCTGCCCCGCAAAATGTGGGTGGTAACCTCTTGGGTTTGGTTTTAGTTCTCAGTTCCAATCAATGGGGATTATGAACTATTTTAGGCCTGCCCTGGGTTTTGGTTAATGTTAGCAAAAAGGGAACTAAAAACTATTCTAAAGAACATTTCAATATTTTCACAATTTTCTAGGGAACTCTTATTACTTACAGCGTGTTTTTGATTAAAATCGAATGACAGAGTAAGCTAAAATATATCAAAAATGATCAAAATAATACTATAAAGTCTTATTCTATTCCTTAACTATAATCTAATGACAGATTTGGAAAAATTATATTGAAAATGATCAAAATAATACCATAAAGCCTTATTCTAACCCAAGATATATGAAGAAAAACATGCTTCTTAGCGGTTGGAATGTGCCGGAAATTGCTTCTTTTATTTTTCTGCACATTTTCAACTCACTCTGATTTTCTTTTGAGTTCCCTTCTCTTCCTTAGTTCCCCTGTCACCCACATTATCCATTCGTTTAAGTAAACAATTTAAAGTTCAAATTGAGTGTTGGAAAGTAAGAAAGAGAGACCTCAAGCACGCAACTTGTTGTGGACAATTTTCTCTCAAGCTGAAAGTGTTGTGTGTGTGTGTGTGGCATATTGTGGCTCGAGCTATTGACGGGGTCATTAGTGTGTGGTGAGCAGCATATAAACTCTGTTCTCTGTCCAATGTCCAAATGAGTCACAACATTCGAGGGAATTGCAGAGAGAGAGAGCGAGAAAGCGAGTGGGGGAGTGTAGAGTTGAATCCGAATCCTGTTTTAATCGAGACTCTTTGAGTGACTCTTTTCCATACTTTTCTATGTACATTTCATATATTACAAGCAAGAAAACTGACTCAAATTAGGAGACATTTGTATACGCTTGCAGTTTGCATTTTGATCAATCAAAATAAAGGGATAATTCCATCAGATGCCACCAAAGTAGCCTTACTTAAATATAGTATATTATTATATAATATTTAATAATTTTTCTATAAAACAAAACATGTTTTTATTTTAAGCAAATCAAAGTTAAAAAACCTTGCAGAGTATTCTAATATTAGTTACAAGCATGAAACTCAGTGAAGGAGTCATCTCCGACCCTATAAAGCATATATATTCTTGATCAGCATCAACAGCCCAGTCGATCTAGGCGAAAAAATAAATTTTAAATTTTTCCAAAAATTTGAAAATTTGATAAGGGGGGGGGTCGTCAAAATTTTTAAAAATTCCAAAAAATTTAAATCATTTTTATGTTCTTAAAATGCAGTATTTTTAGCCTAACAAAAATTAGCATAAAAATAGCTTTCCAAATTGAATTTAATGCATTTTTGGTCGAGTTATAATCGATTTTCATGATCCAAAGTCATAGTTTCATAAGTGTTACAATTTTGTTAAAATTTCAAAGAATGAAATTTTTAAAATTGTAAATTTTTAATGCTGGTTTCTTAACCTAATCAAAATTAACATTGAACAGCTTTCCAAATTGAAATTAATGAATTTTTGGCTGAGTTATAATCGATTTTCATTCAAAAGCATATAAACTTTGGCTTTATGAAGTTATGTGCATTTTTTGTAAATTTAGATTTAAAGGATTGATATTTATAATTGATATTTATTATTATTAAGCTAACAACTTAAAATAAGACTCCAAGGTTTAAACAACCATAATTAGGTCAAGAAAGCATTAATTTAAACTCGGAAATCAATTTTGTGTTTGTATTTGGTTAAAAAATCCACATACCGAAGGTACAAATTTATTTCTAATTGCAAATTTGTGAAAACACTCCCTTCTTCGGTCTGAGGTAAGCAGTCTTTTGCATTATTAAATAAATAAATAAAAATGTATTTAAGATTGTTTTTCCAACTAGAAAACTTGAATATATATTATTTATTTATATGACTTATTGGATCGGCAAAGACTCCTTCACTGCTTTGCAGGCTTTTGTTCAAAAAGATAATATCCTAAAAAATACAAACAGATAATTTCTATTATTATTATTTATTGTAATAACAAATTAAACTTATAAATTACAATGTGTTAAAGCCAGAGCGACAAAGGCCTTCAGGCTGTTTTTTTTAATATTTTTTAACTTAGATTCAATTTAGTTGCTAATTCGTTAAATTTAATTATATTATATTATATTATATTATATTATATTATATTATATTATATTATATTATATTATATATATTATATTATATATATTATATTATATTATATTATATTATATTATATTATATTATATTATATTATATATATTATATTTTTGGTGCTGAAATTTTTAGGGAGTTGCAACAAACACATAAAATAGTGATGGGTATCGTGGGTTCGATACCTTCGCTCCTTCGAGGTCCTTCCCCCCGAATACTTTGTTGTTTTTTCATGTTGCCACGAATTTGTGTTTGTGGTTTTGGTTCTGTGTCAATGCTGTTGTTGCTGCCTTTGTTGTCGTGTGTGTTTGTGGCATATGCCCCAACAATAATCAATAGGTTTACGTCACTGGATGGACTGGACTCGATGTTGTTGCTGCCTCACTTGCTGGCTTTCTGCCCCACATTTCCGCATTTCCTAGACCTGAGCCAGAGACCAGAGAGACCTGAGTTCATTCGTTGCCTCGTTCGTTCGGTGGCGGTTTCAGGTTTCTGGTTTCCATGTTTTCAGGTTTCACTTTTTGGTTTCGCTCGGACTAAGCCAGAAATAAACCAACATTGGGGAATGGTTGGTGAGGATAGGGGGACGGGGAAAGGGACAAGGAACATCATTGAACAGAAACGAGACAGCAAATGGAAGGACACTTGTTAAATACTCATGTCAAGTCCCTGTCGCAGATTAATTAATTTTCGATTTCGATTTCGGTTTCCATTTCCATGTTAATGGAATTACATTTCTGTTGCACTCACTCTCGGAAAGTGTCCATGAAGGTGTAAATGGAATATAAACAACGATGTGGATGAGGATTTGTGATCTGAAAGGATATAATCCTTAACTTGGAGGGTTCTTCTACGCATTTCGAGCCTATTTTTGGTTAATTTTTACTATTGAAAATGTTTTGAAAACATATATTTGGGTTTTTGCAAGTACTTGTTCGTTTTTAGCTGCAAGTTAAACAATAAAATTTCACCCTCCTTTTACACAATCGATCTGGAACCGAATAAACACAGAATATATATAGAAATCTTATTGGAATTTGCAAATATTCGGGCTTTGCACTCCGCAGATACTCTTTCTAGGGGAATTTTCATAAACACCGCAAAGCTAGTTCTCTTTAAACCTAAAATTTGTATTTACTTGCAAATAAAAAAGTTTGCAATTCAATCATAAAACATTAGTTATAATTTGGAAAGCATTTCTATGCTAGTTTTTATGAGTTTAACAAATTTGATTACTAAGTTTTAAAACAAAAAGTGAGTTTAATAAATATTCTTACTAAGTTTTAATACAAAAATTATATAAAAATAGAAAAGTAAATAAACTTAAGCTTAAATTTCATATAACCATGGAACCCCCCGACCTGAATTTGCTGCCCTTCGAGGAGGTGTCAATGGAAATGTTGATGATAATTTGAGGTTTCACATGTCGCACGCCCACGCACTCTGAGTCTTTTTTTCACAAACTGCAAATAAGTTAATGAATTCTTTGGAATTCTTTTCATGGAATCTAAATTTGAGGAGAAACCATCGAAAGAAAAGTGAAACAAGGAAGGCAAAGTTGCCGAACAATTACGGGAGAGAAAATAAGAATTTCATTCGCATTCTCATTCTCATTTTTGCTATAAATAAATGCATTATATATTCCCCCGATCTAGTCTTGTCTTTCTTTTATATTTTTGCAATGTTTGTACCATTGCCTGGCATTGCAAACAGGTTTCCGTTCCGCCTCCTCTGGAGACCATTCCCTCGTCCCATCTATTTCTCCATTCTCTTGGCATGTCTTGTCGTCGGATTTCTGCCATGTCGCTATGTGAGTCACGCTGGGCTCCAGACTTGCCCGGAGTGCGTCACATCACTCGGGGGGGCGATATCTGCTGCGATTTATTTATTTATTTACTCACTTGGCAAATTGCAAACCGGAAAGAATCCGCAGCAGTCGCAGAGATACCTCCGGAGGTATCTGGTGCGGCGGTTGAAGGAGGAGATGGAGCTGCAACTGGAACACTGGCAGGAGGAATAGATGGGGTTGGAAATGTAATATGTGGGAGTTAATGCTTGGATACTGGATACGGGGATACCGGATACTGGAGGCCTTGCGCTTATCAAAGACCTTTAGTTGTTGTTCTTCTTCTGAACTTGATTTCATTTAATATGACTTCTTGTTTCCACCTCCTTGGTCTCATTCTTACAATTTTCTTATGTTGAAAATAAAATTAAACAAATAAGAAATGATCGTGAGACACGATCTTAATTAATTTATTTTTATTTTCTAAATTTATTTGATGATTGAATTTTAAAGCAAGCATTTAATACGAGCTGCTAATAATGCTAATGCTACTGTGTCGTACCTTTATCTTGCTCTCCTTTACTCTCTAATTTTTTTTTTTCTGATTCCCGCTTTGCCTGCCATGTACAAGCAATAGAGAGCACGAAAACGAGAGCTTTCTTTCTCTCTCTTTCTCTTTAAATGCAAACAAGAAGTATTACAAGAGAGAATAAAAAGAGAACTCCCTTCTAGGTTCCTGTTCAACTTGAAACTCTTATTTCAATAAGTCTTGAAATCAAAGTAAATATAAGTAGAGCGGCTTATATTAATCGTATCTTTATCTTGCTCTCTCTCTCTCTCTCTCTTTTCTGTTTCGCGCTTTGCCTGTCATGTACAATAGAGCACGAGAACTAGAGCTTCTTACAAGTTCTCTCTCCCTTTCTCTTCAAATGCAAAGAACAAGTATTACAAGAGAGAATAGAAAGAGGAACTCCCTCCTAGGTTCTTGTTCAACTTGAACCTTTTATTTCAATTTCAATTAGTCTTGAGTTCCGTTGTTGGCTCCACTCCGCTCTGTCTCCACAGCGGCTTATCTTAATCGTATCTTTATCTTGCTCTCTCTCTCTAGTTTCTTTTCTAATTCGCACTTTGCCTGCCATATACAAGCAATAGAGCATGAGAACGAGAGCTCCCTCTCTTTCTCTTCAAATGATGAAAATATAAAGAGAGGAATTCCCTTTTAGGCCTCTCTTTGGTTCCTGTTCAACTTGAAGCTTTCATTTCAATTAGTCTTGAAATCACTGTAAATATAAGTAGAGTTCTGCTATTCGCTCCACTCCGCTCTTGATCCCGTCGAGATTCGATACGCTGGACACTCGAGATGTGGCTCCAACTTGACCCGAATCGCCGCCTTATCAGCTCCATGTCGATGTCAATGCATCCATTATCGGTCCACGGGCTCCGGCTCCTCGGGCTCTTCCCCGTGTTATTATTTTCGCTAAAAATTGAAATGCAGTCGATGGCAACGCCTTCAATTTGACAGAAGCATTTACAGAGTCTTCGTAAACCTTAATTCCGGATTTTGAATTCAATTCCAGCAAAATGCTGCCCTTTCACACTGTCCAGTTGGCACAGTTGAGCGCCTTAGAGAGGCGCTGCCGACGGTTAAGACTTCTTTTCAAATAGTAAAATATACAAAAAACAATAATATAAACTCTTGTTTCTATTCTTTTTGCAGAAATGGAGTCAGCGTTGAGGGAGCCACACACAAACAGGTTGTGGATCTGATCAAATCCGGCGGCGACTGCCTAACGCTCACGGTGATATCGGTGACACAACAAGTAAGTTTTCTCTTACATTTTAAGAGAGTAAATACAAAAGTTACATCTTTCTCTTTCTCTTTCAGGAGGCGGACCGCCTGGAGCCGCAGGAGGATCAAAGCGGCTACTCTTACATTGACTACTCGGATAAGAGATCGCTGCCCATTAGGTGAGTCGGGAGATCCTTCTCTCTGAGCTCCAACTAACCGTTTCTCTTTCTCTCTCCCAATGAAGCATACCGGACTATGGAATCATCAATAGGAATGGAGAGCGGTACATCGTCTTCAACATACACATGGCCGGTCGGCAGCTGTGCTCGCGTCGGTATCGGGAGTTCGCGAACCTGCACTCGCTGCTCCGCAAGGAGTTCTCTGGGTTCAACTTCCCCAAGCTGCCCGGCAAGTGGCCCTTCCAGCTCAGCGAACAGCAGCTGGACACGCGACGGCGCGGGTTGGAGCAGTATCTGGAGAAGGTGTGCGCCGTGCGAGTGATTGCCGAGAGCGACGCGGTGCAGGATTTCCTCACGGACACCGAGGACGATATATCGGCGGCGCCGGTGGACATCAAGGTGATGCTGCCGGACCATGAGGTGAGCACGGTGTCCGTGAAGAAGTCCTCCAACGCCCAGGTGGTGTGGGAGATCCTCGTGCAGCGCGCCAGCCTCACCGCCTACACGCAGCAGTACTTCTACCTGTTCGAGATCGTCGAGTACAACTTCGAGCGGAAGCTGCAGCCGCACGAGATACCGCACCAGCTGTACGTGCAGAACTACAGCACCGCCTCCTCCACCTGCCTGTGCGTCCGCCGCTGGCTCTTCTCGGTGTCCAAGGAGCTGACGCTGCCGGACGGGGAGCAGGCGGGCCGCTTCATCTTCTACCAGGCGGTGGACGAGGTGAATCGCGGCAATATCCGAGCGGACGGACGTCTCTACGAGCTGAAGGCGCTGCAGGACGCCAAGAAGGCGGCCGACTATCTGGCCCTCGCCCGCACACTGCCCGGCTACGGGGATGTGGTCTTTCCCCACTGCTCCTGTGATAGTCGCAAGGAAGGACACGTGGTGCCCGCCGTGGGTGAGTGCGAAATCTGGTTACTTGTTAATTGGAAATACTGACTAAAGGGAACTTTATCCGCAGGCATGAAGAGCTTTCGGTTGCACGCCTGCCGCGAGGATGGCTCGCTGGAGGCGCAAATGGTGGAGCTAACCTGGGACAGCATCACGCGCTCCGAGAGCGACGAGGAGTCCATGTCATTCTGCTTTCAGTACAATCGTCCAGACAAGCCGGCACGTTGGGTCAAAGTCTACACGCCATATGTGAGTTGGAAGCGAAAACTAAAGCCGAAATCTTGTTTTAGATGAGTCTTTGGTTGTATAATTTTGTTAAATTTTTGCTTATTAATATTACAAAATAGTTGGAAACTAAACCAAAGCCTAAATTCTATTTTAAATGAGATTTTGGTTATGTTATCCTTTGAATTTCCAGCTTATTAATGTAACAAAATAGTTGGAAACGAAACCTAAACGTAGTTCCTATTTTAGATGAGATTTTGGTTGTGTTATCCTCTAAAATTTCTGTTTATTAATATTACAAAATAGTTGGAAACTAAACCAAAGCCTAAATTCTAATTTAAAAGAGATTTCGGTTATAAAATCCTTTAAAATTCCTGTTAATTAATATTACAAAATAGTTGGAAAGCCTAGTTTAGTTTTAGTTCCTGTTTATTAATATTACAAAATAGTTGGAAACGAAACCAAAGCCTAGCTCTTATTTTAGATGCGTTTTTGGTTAAATAATTCTGTAAAATTCCTGTTAATTAATATTACAAAATAGTTGGAAACGAAACCAAAGCCTAGCTCTTATTTTAGATGCGTTTTTGGTTATTTAATTCTGTAAATTTTCTGCTTATTAATATTACAAAATAGTTAGAAACTAAACCAAAGCCTGAATCCTTTTTAAATGAGATTTCGGTTATAAAATCCTTTAAATTTCCTGCTTATTAATATTCCTAAATCCTTCCCACAGCATGCATTCCTTGCGGACTGCTTTGATCGCATCATGGAGGAGCGCAAGTGGGAGGACAGCGGCGACTAGGGAAGGCGCAAGCACCAGGAGACGGAGACGGAGAACGGGAAAGGGAAGGAGCGAGAGCCGAGGAAGCGGCGGCAGGAGTCACAGATTGCAACAAAGCCATGCAGGCGGGCCGAGACACTGCACATTGTTCGTTAGGCCGAGGGATTATAGCTGGCCATGTCCCTGGCCACATCTGCCACACAAACACACGTGTATTGTAAAATATATATATCTCGATTTGTGCAGGAATCGGCGGAGGTTAACAGCAACAGCAACAGCAGAGAATAAGAAATGTTTCAAATGTTTATTCGGCACCTTCTCTTAGCACATAAAGCAACAAAGGCAGGCACCAATTTAGATCAAGCGGAGAGCATGAACCGAGGATTCTCATTACATTACAGTACATATATATAATGAAGTATATAGAAAGGAGTATATATATATACAAACATATGTTTAAGCCAACCTCAGCGTACATTTATAATTCACATTAGTTCCCCGTCTCTGTTTTGTTCTCTTCGAAGGGCGAAACTCGTGTAAAAAGTCAATTTTAAAAACATGCATACACATTATACAATATATATATATATATTGTGTATATATAGTGCTATATATGCGCATAAATGTTTAGCAACAAATCGAACTCAAATAGAGAGACATGGGGGAGGCGTAAAATCAATTTATCGATGAACATGTTGAAATTATTGTACTCATTCGAAATTGTTAGTTAAATCGTAAGCGTAACGTTAATAGTTATTGAACAAAAGGGAGAAAACACACTCACAACTCGGCAGCAGAGCTTCTTCACACGCAAAAAGCATTAAATTTGAATTCGAAAATCACGAAATATTTGTAATAGGAACGAGTAACAAAGCAAAGCAAAGCATATAGGCATATATACATAAATAATACATTTATCAACGATGCAAGTGACGTCTGCTTGTGATATTTACAATTTACACAATTATTATAATTAATTTTACACTATTATTACTTATTATTTAGTAGATTCCCTTACATTTTGTTAATCTCTCTCTCTCACTACGTGTAATGTTTGTATTTATTATGTTTATTACTTAGTCCCCACATGAATTTTGGATCACCCTTCCCCTCCTTTTGGCCATTTACTCTGTAACTTAGATTTGTGCGTGTATTCCATATATATTAATTAATTAATATAAACCATAAACCATGCTATTTAATTTGATTTCTTTACACTTCGGGAAGACAGCAAACACCAACGTAAATATACAACTAATATATACACATATATGCTAGAAGAATTCCTTAAAAACGAGAAGAAACCAAATATAAATATCATTATCAATGTTTTCTTACAGATTTAAACAAAAATAGTAAAACGAATTGAAACAAATTTAAACTAAAAAGCGAAATGGAATAAAATCATAAACATTCAAGCAAGTGTACAACTAAACTCAAAAAAATGAACAAAAAACATAATTTAACATTTTATTGAAACAAAAAACAAAAAAAAAACGAGAACAAGAACATAATATAAAATAAAAACAAATTGCATTTTTCCCCTTTTCAAAATTACTCAACGGCTTTTGTGGTCTTTTGATTGAGTTTATTAGTTTTATAACCAAAAGAGAGGTTTGTATATATATTTTACAAATGATTACAGAACCCAAAACTGTTTCCCAGCAGAAAGTAACAAATTATTTGTATTTAAATTCAAACTCAGCCAGGATTTTATTTTTTTCTTAATTCGCAAGCAAATAACAGCTGCTTGCTGTTTTGATCTGGCAACGCTTTGCATTCACAATGGATCTATAGGCTCTCGCTCGATCTGGCAACCCTTGAAAACTTTATTGTGAACCCGCAAGCTTCCTTTTTGCGTATTTTTCGTGCCACGTGGTGAAAATTTGCCTAGATCCACAATCTAGGTTAAGTGGGAACGCCTCCTGCTGCGATCGACCTTTCAAAAGTAAGCGCTTCAGGTTCAAATTTATAGACACAAACTCCGCACACAGAAAATCCTGCATCATGTTGGCCATGAGCAACGCGCGCATGTATTTGGATGAACGTATCCAGGAGATCATGGGTGATCTACCTGAACATCTGGTACGCATATCCTAGAAACCCAACAGAAAGTATCAAATTATTTATTTGTTTTTAATTTAAAACTCAGCGAGGATTTAATTTTTTTTTTAATTCGCAAGCAAATTACAGCTGTGTGCTGCTTTGATCTGGCAACGCTTGGCATTCACAATGGATCTATAGGCTCGCTCGATCTGGCAACCCCTGAAAACTTTATTGTGATCCGGAAGCTTCCTTTTTACGTATTCTTCGTGCCACGTGGTGAAAATTCGCCTAGATCCACGTTCTAGGTCAAGTAGGAACGCCAAGAGATCGTGCCTCCTGATGCGATCGTTTTTCTAAAGCATTTGTGGACTCTTCTCGTTCAAATTAATAGACACAAACTCCGCACACAGAAAATAATGCATCATGTTGGCCATGGACAACGCGCGCATGTATTTGGATGAGCGTATCCAGGAGATCATGGGCGGTCTACCTGAGCATCTGGTATGCATATCCTAGAAACCCAACAGAAAGAATCAATTTATTTATTTGTTTTTTAATTTAAAACTTAGCAAGGTTTTCTTTTTTATTTTAATTCGCAAGCTAATTACAGCTGTTTGCTGTTTTGATCTGGCAACGCTTTGCATTCACAATGGATCTATAGGATCGCTCGATCTGGCAACCCTTGAAAACTTCATTGTGGGTCCGGAAGCTTCCTTTTTGCGCATTCTTCGTGCCACGTGGTGTGAAAATTCGCCCAAAACCACGATCTAGGTCCAATAAGAACCCCAATAAGTCGTGCCTCCTGCTGCGATCGGCCTTCCAAAGGCATTTGTCAGCGCTTCAGGTTCAAATTCAAACGCTAAACACATCATGTTGGCCATGAGCAACGCGCGCATGTATTTGGATGAGCGTATCCAGGAGATTATGAGCGATCTACCTGAGCATCTGGTATGCATATCCCAGATTCCATGAATTCACTTGCAACATATTATCTAAATCCTTATCCTTAGCGCAACTTGAAGGGTTACACGGTGGCCAAACTCTACTATAAAATCAAGGACTACGACACGGCCATAGTTTTCCTGCAGGCCTACCTCCGGGAGAAGGATGACGCGATGGCCCACGAGCTGATGGCCAACTGCTACAGGCGCCGGAAGCCTGCGGATGTGCCAAAGGCCTTGAAGCACTACAAGCGATCCATCGAAATGGATTCCCAGCAGCCGACGCTCGTCTTGCGAGTGTGCAAGCTCCTCCTGAGTCAGGATTTGGCCAACAGCACGGGCGCCAGCTACTGGCTGGATCTGACCACCGCCACCGTGCGCAAGCAGTTGTTAATGTTGGAGGAAAAACTAAATAGGATCCACCAGTTGCAGGAGCTGCAGGCAGAAGGGATGAAAGCCTTGTCCGAGGACTTACAGTCTCTCCACAATCAGTTCCGGTTGATCAGTATCCGGCAGACACGGCTTTTGGACAAGGTTGTGGAACGTGCAACAGAAACCAATCACTTGACGAAGGATCACAAATCCGATTGGCAGGCTCTAATCTCATCTGAGGACGTCAAGTTCTGCTCTCTGGCCGAGGCTAAGCAAGCAGATGCACTGCCTCCACCAGGCCTGAGGTAAAGCCAGCAGCCAGCAGCTCCTCCGTCAGTCTCAAGGAGCCGTCCCAGCAGAATCCACCTGCTCTTGGGATCACCTTCGGCTCAGCTCCTGAAGATCAGGTGACCAAGGACACTATAACCTATTTAGTTTCTTCAGCTGCACTAGGTTTAAGGGAAGAATCAGGTTGGGCTAACGAGGAGGAGGAGCAGCCAATATTAATAGCCTTAAATAATAATAATAAATAAATAAAGCCAAAAATAATAAAGTGTCAATAGTAATAATTACATAAAAACTGAATTAATATATTAATAAATACAAGAAGGCCTCTTATTCATTCCACAAACTTAAAATAATAAATAAAAATCGCATTTCAATTCATCTAACAATTGATTTTCTGTCTCGTTGGTACTAGGCGCGCAGAAAGAGCAGCAAGCAGCTGATCGGCTGATTTAAAGATCCTGAAATAACGGATCTTAAAAGAGGGGAACGAAAAGCTCTTCTCTGATTGGTCAATTCAAACGTAATGAAAGGGCGGCCATTTTGAAAGAACCGATACATGCAGGCCACAGATCCTGGAGTAACGGATCTTAAAAGAGGGGAACGAAAAGCTCTTCTCTGATTGGTCAATTCAAACGTAAAGAAAGGGCGGCCATTATTATTATTTTGAAAGAACCGTTACATGCAGCCCAAAGAGAATTTAAAATTTACTTGCTGCTGGGCCCCTTGTTGCTGTTTCTGTTGGCCTGGTATGCAAAAATCATAAATTTCGTCAATTTATGTAGCTTGGAGCACACATTTGACAAAAACAACAACAATTTAAACTAAGAAAATCTTTAAAAATCGCCCGGAACTTTGATGTGAGTACCAGGCAAACAGAAAAGGCAGCAAGCAGCCGACTGGCAAATTTTAAAGATCCTGAAGTAACGGATCTTGAAAGAGGGGAACGAAATTCTCTTCTCTGATTGGTCAATTCAAACGTAAGCAAAGGGCGGCCATTTTGAAAGAACCGTTACATGCAGGTCACAGATCCTGGAGTAACGGATCTTAAAAGAGGGGAACGAAAAGCTCTTCTCTGATTGGTCAATTCAAACGTAAAGAAAGGGCGGCCATTATTATTATTTTGAAAGAACCGTTACATGCAGCCCAAAGAGAATTTAAAATTTACTTGCTGCTGGGCCCCTTGTTGCTGTTTCTGTTGGCCTGGTATGCAAAAATCATAAATTTCGTCAATTTATGTAGCTTGGAGCACACATTTGACAAAAACAACAACAATTTAAACTAAGAAAATCTTTAAAAATCGCCCGGAACTTTGATGTGAGTACCAGGCAAACAGAAAAGGCAGCAAGCAGCCGACTGGCAAATTTTAAAGATCCTGAAGTAACGGATCTTGAAAGAGGGGAACGAAATTCTCTTCTCTGATTGGTCAATTCAAACGTAAGCAAAGGGCGGCCATTTTGAAAGAACCGTTACATGCAGGTCACAGATCCTGGAGTAACGGATCTTAAAAGAGGGGAACGAAAAGCTCTTCTCTGATTGGTCAATTCAAAC